>JBBUKS010000095.1:3277002-3291793 GCA_038050645.1 Hedychium gardnerianum | reverse complement strand
CTTTCCCTAGGGTATTAGTACCCGTGGATCACCCCCACGGCAGTGCCCAAAAGGCATGACCTAGGCATGTGTTGGCTCTATTTGCTTGACATGGGCGTGTCGAAATGACACGACTGTGCCATGAGTGTTTTTTTTTTTTTGAAGGAGAGAAGAAACACGGGGAGAGGCACGACCGTGTGATGAAAAACACGGCCTGAGCATGAAGTTGTGTTGTCGTGGTGGCATGACCATGCCTCTAGGCACGACTTGCCCATGGGATCTCCCTGGACAAGGGGCACGACCGTGTCAGGAAGACACGACCTTGCATGACCTCTATTTTCTGCTTTACTTTCTGCTCTGCTTATGCTTCTTCCTCCGACGACCTTCCATGCCCATGGACAATCCATGGCTAGCTCGTGTAGGCCAATCCATCTAAAAAGAAGAAAATAACAATAACAATAAGACTCAAATAAAGATAAAATACAAAGACACATCCAAAGAAATCCTTGGGTTGCCTCCCAAGAAATACTTATTTAAGGTCACAAGCTTGACCCCTGATTTGGCTCAACTCAGAGCCTTTATCTTAAAGGGGTTGTGTTCCCCTCCTCCATGGCCATCTGGGCCCAGAACCTCTCCCTCCATCTTAGCTTTTGTCGATATGATGTACTTTTTGAATTTGGTCCGATCCCTTTTTCCTTGCCATCATAGTATGATTCTTCTAGTGGCTTTTCCTTCTCTTTCAGAGATTTCTTCTTGGTCTCTGCCTATTTGACTTCTCCGTATCTATTGCATTCATCAGATACAAGCATAGTATAAGAGGCATTAGATAAATCAAAGCAAGCTCTATCCACTCCCACTACCAATGAGATCTTATGATCTTTCATGCCAAAGATAGCTCCGGTAGTGGCCAAGAATGGTCTTCCTAGGATGATGGGGATCTTAGAATCCTCCTCCATCTCTAGGACTACAAATTCGGTAGGGACTATAAAGTTCTCTACCTTAACTGACACATCCTCTAGAACACCCAATGGCTATATGTGAGAGTGATAGAGGCATGAGGCTAACACTAGCCCCCAAATCACAAAAAGCTTTCTGAATGGTAGTTGTCCCTATGGTGCAGGGAATGGAGAAACTCTCAAGATCCTTCAACTTAAGAGGCATTTGATTTGTTGTGAGAGTGTTGCACTCCTTAGTTAGGGTTACCATTTCATCGTCATCCTTCTTTTATCTGGTTGATAGAATTTCTTTCATATATTTGGCAAACTTTGGCATTTGTTGCAGAGCGTCCATAAGAGGGATCTCAATGCATAGTTCTTTGATTTTCTCCAAAAACATATCAAATTCTTCATCCTTCTTGGCTTTTAAAATTCATTGAGGGAAGGGTATCAGAGGTACGTATCAACCCATAGGGATCATCATAATCAGTTCGTCGTTCTCCACTTTCTCTTGGATATGATCATTTTGTGAAGAGTAAGGAGTAGACTCTCCGATCGACATACACTTGATCCCTTGTGATGTAGAAGTCACTTGGGGATCCCTTGATCCCTCTCCTAAGTGCTAGACTGGATTTTGTTCTGGCTTTCCTGGAAATGATCCTTGTGGTCTTGAGGAGGTACTAGCTATTTGCGCTACTTGATTATCAAGAATCTTCAAATGCTTTTCAATGTTGTCCATTCTCCCACTAAGTAACTTGCATCTCCTCAAGTATTTTCTCTAATCTTGAGGGTTGTGAATTTTTCAGAAAGCTTAATGATTGCCCCGCTTGCTCTTGGTTGTTGTTGCAATAGGAGAAGTTTGGATGATTTCTCTATTAGGGGTTGTAGGTGTTGGAGTATGAGTTGTGTTACAAAACCGCAAGTCCACGGTTTCGTCGTTAATAATAAAAAGTATTGAATCCATAGGGACTAAGGTTTATTCACTAGTGAGTCTATGAAGCAAGTTATTTATACTATTAAATTGTGCAAAAGCTTGTGAACCAGAGAGAGAGTGTGTGTGAGAGAGAGAATGGTGGTTGCTAGAGAATTGAGGAAGGTTGAGAGAGTTTAGAAAGTTGAGAGGGTTTGTGGGAAGATTCTAGGTTTTCGGTTTTACTATGATGCTAGATATTGTCCCTAGAACATGTTCATCTCCTTATTCTTCATATTTGTACCTATGTAGCAAAGGATTAGTTCCTATTTTAAGGTCAATACCTAAAGAAGTGGTTAATAATCGATACCCTTTGTCACTAAGGGTATAGTAAGTCCAATTGCATGGGTATCTTTTGTCACTAAAGATCCCCCTGTTATCCAGCCCAGAAGCAATCTTAAAATAGGAACAAATCCTTCATATCTACATGCATTACTCACATACAGATTTAGTCAAACATGTACATGACACAACACACATAACACAAGAAGTAAATATTTCATAGAAACAAGAAAATGACATATCCATAGTTCATACATCAATCACACATCATAATTATTCCCTAACCCTAGAATCAAGAGTATCTACTCCATAAACAAGGAGATCAAATCTAAAGACAATGAATTAAACATTCTACAACTCAAATTCAAAGAAAGGAGAAGAGAAAGCTTAGCCGGTTGTGGTTTGGATCTTTGGGAGTGATCTCCTAGCTTGGATGGTGGATGGAATGGAGAAATCAGTCTCAGATCATCGGTAGAACTTTGAAATCTAGTGATGGCTTCAGATCTAGTATATTCCCAAGAGGGGCAAACCCTTCTCCCCTTGTAAAGGGGAAAGCAGACCCCTTTTTGGGCCACACGGCCAGGTCGTGTAAAGATCAACAGCTGAGGCACGATCGTGCCTCTTAGGCACAGTTAGGTCGTGTGAGAGCCATGGGATTAGGCACGGTCGTGCCTCTCTAGCACGGCTGGGCTATGTGATCCTTCAAAAAGTGAGGCACGATCGTGCCTCTCAAGCATGGTCGGGCCATGTAATTCCCTGACCCTGTGGTACACGGTCGTGTCTCTGAGCATGGCCCTGATGTGAATAATGCTCTGCTCTCCCTTTGAAGCATGGGCATGCCCTCCTAGCATAGCCCTGGCATGAATTTTGCTTGGGCAAAGAGACGGTCGTGCCATCCTGGCACGACCATGGCATGAGTTTTGCTGGGGAAGAGCTTTAGCTAGCTCCTGGGAGACACGGCCATGTCTTTTGAAGACACAACCATGTCATCATGAAGAACATGTCCATGCCCAGGGGCAGACCATGTTTGCTGATTTTACTCCAAAGTTGTCCAATGTTTGTTTTTGCTCTATTTTCACTCCAAATTGCATTCTGTCAATGAAAACATGCAAAGAGCAAATCTTCGAATAATATAGGGTGAAAGCATGATGATATGATAAAATAGGGTGCGATAATATAGATCACATTCAATGAAGACATGAAAATGTACGTCAAACAATATATAAAAGTATATATAATTTATGCACATCAGGTTGTTGGGCCTCGAATTGAAATTGTCTATTACATTCACTTGTTCAATCTGAGCCAATTGTGCAGAGATTGTTCCAGGTTGGCAAGCTTCTTATGTGTGCTCCAAATCACGACAAATCTCACAACTTGTACTTATCGCATTCACCAGATTGGCATTTATAGATTCAAACTTCTTAGCGAGGGCATCCATCTTAGTTGAGATTAGATCCAAAGTGTTTACACCATGTATTCCTGGTATCTTAATTGAGTTGCTTCTCTCTGACGCCCATTGATGATGGTTCATTGCCACACTTCCTATAATCTCTTCGGCTTCATCAAGGGTTCATTAAAGTTCTGTTAGCTGTGGAATCCAAGGAAACCTTTGTTTGATAATTGATTCCATTGTAGAAAGTGTGTATGATTAACCACTTTTCTAATCCATGATAGGGGCATTATTGAAGAAATCCTTTAAACTTGTCCCAAGCTTCATAGAAGGACTCCCCATCATTTTGTCAAAAGCTAGCAATTAGATTCCTCATGTGAGCAGTTTTGCTTGGAGGATAAAACTTCTCCAAGAAGACTTGTTCGCATTGCTCCCATGATGTGATGTTGTTGGGGGGCAAAGAATTTAGCCATGTTTTTGCCCTATCCCTCAATGAGAATCAAAACAACAGTAATCTGATAGCCTTTGCAGCAACTCCATTCATTTTTATAGTGTTACATATCTCATAAAATATTTCTAAGTGTTGGTTGGTGTCTTTATTTAGTCTATCCCCATACTAATTCTATTGCACCATAGATATTACCGTTGGCTTGATCTCAAAATTATTAGCCTCAATGGAAGGTCTAGTGATGCTAGACCTGAGACCTCTCGCATAAGGGGCTGCGTAATTCTTTAGCGGTTTGTCTGACTCTTCTTTTCTCTTAAATGTTCTATCAATCTCAAGATCAAAAGACAATAGATTTCCTATAGTTTTGTGCATATAAGAGCAAGTTTCAAATCAAGATTTTGTTCAAAAAAAAAAGCAAAATTTTTGGGTTATGTATATGTGAGTAAGCAAATTACAATATTTTTGGTCTATGTGTATGTAGAAAGAACAAAACTATTCATAAGTAAATGAAATACAAAATTTTATTAACAAAATAAAAAAGTGTCTAGAGTAACTAAATCACTTATCAACTAGTGTTAATCACTACAATCCTCGGTAATAGTGCAAAAAACTTGTTATGCTACCGCAAGTGCACGGTTATGCCATCAGTAATAAAAATATTGAATCTACAAGGACTGAGATTTAATCACTAGTGAGTCAATGAAGCAAGTTATCTAGACTATCAAATTGTTTGAAAGCTTGTGAATCGAATAGAGAGTGTGAGAGAGAAAGTGTTGATTGCTAGAGAATTGAGAAAGGTTGAGAGGGTTTAGAAAGTTGAGAAGGTTTGTGAGAAGATTCTAGGTTTAAGTTTCACTGTGATGCTAGATAATATCTCTAGAACATGTTCATCTCCATATTCTCCATACCTATACCCATGTAGCAAAGGATTAGTCCCTATTTTAAGGTTATGACCCTATGAAGTAGTTAATAATTGACATCCTTTGTCACTAAGGGTATAGTAAGTCTAGTTGCATGAGTATCCTTTGTCACTAAAGATCCCCCGGTTATCTAGCCTAAAAGTAATCTTAAAATGGGAACGAATCATTCACATCTACATGCATCACTCACATACATATTTCTCCAAATATGTACACGACACAACACACATAGTACAAGAAGTAAGCATTTCATAGAAACAAGGAAATGACATATTCATAACTCTTACTGTTGGGAATATGCCCATAAAACAAATGTTTGTTATTAATTGCTGAATTAAATAAAAGGAGTATTTATTTTATTATTTGATTATTTTATGCATACTTATATAAAAATGAATATCTATATAAAATCCATAATATATTATTATAACTATGATTTTAGTATATAAGATTGTTATATATAAGAGGATTAAAATCATAGATAATATATTTAAAATGTCCATGATTGATTAAAGTATGGATCTTTAATTGGTAATCATTAATGCAGTTTGCTAACATTATGAATATGATAGTCTTATCCGAACAGTCAATGTAGTGACACTAAGCAAAGGCATTTTCTATAATATGATTATATAGGACAAGAACCAGATGTGATTTTAGAGTCTTTGATTAAAGTACCATTACAAAGACTTGAATCAACATCGCTAAGATGATCATATGTAGATCAATCTCAATCCTGCGTAGTCATAGACTCTTTGTTTGTATTAACAAGTCTCTTGAGTTGTTTGTTAAAACCTATTTTAATAATAGGCTGAACACTTACATTTTGGAGACTCAGTTATACATTCAGCTGGGAATATGAGTTATATATATGAAATCCATAACTTTCGAAAGGATGTTAAAATGGTTCTCTTGAGTGTTGATTCTAGCACTGAACAGTTTGAGCTCTATAATTCATAATTAGATTATGAATTAACTGTTCACTAGTGAATCAATGATACTTAAGGTTTTAGATACAAATAAAAAGGTAAAATGATAATTTCACCCAGCTCTATTTGTGAACCATGAACGGAGGGTTGATCGACATGTAATGATTATATCAATGGACTATTCAAATCTTTTGAGTAAACACGTTCCATAAATCTCAAGAGTGCGATTCCGAATTTTAGTGGAATAATCTTGGAGTTAATAAATTAGATAATTAATTAAAGAGCTTTAATTAATTCCATCTAAATTTATTGAAGCTTGAAATTATGGGTCCATGGTCCCCAAACCATCTTCATGTAATCATGATGGATACTCTTAAATAATTAATTTGATTAGTTATTCATTCTCACGAAATTTATTAAATAATAAAATTGTTTATTATTTAAACCAAAGGCAATATTGTATTTGTAATTTGATTACAAATAAAATATAAAGGAGAAATCAAATATTTGGCAATTGATATTATTTGAAAGAAAAATAAATCTAACAGATTTGGTTTCTTGTATTTAGAACATGTAAGTCTCGGAAATCATAATTTGAATAGGATATATATATGTGTGTGTGTATGTGTGTGTGTGATATTAAAGGAATAAGAGGATAAGACTTTGGGTAATAAAAAAAAACTCTCCCACTTCATAATATATGTTCCCCTCTCCCTCTCCCACTTTCTAATTCACGTTCCCCTCTCTCTCTCCCAATATATAATATAAGTCTCTCTCTCTCTAGAGATGAAGAGATTTTTTGTGAAAAAATCTATAGTTAATTTGTGAGGAAAGTTAGAAGAGTTAGCCCACACTTTTATCCATCGGTTGATTCGAAGAATTGGTAAGAAAGATCGTGGTATTGAAAGAATTCCGACGACCTGCGAATCTTGGATACGAACTCAAGATCTGAAAGATTTCTGGTAATGATTCTAACTTCTTTTGTAGAATTGGAAAAATAAAAAATATTATAATGTTTACATGTTTACATGTTTAATTATAAGAGAATTTGTAAAATTCTTATAATTAAATAAGATCATTTATTGTTCGATGTAAGCAAAATAGTTTTGTTGTGGAAAAAATTTAAAAAGTCATTTAATCTAATTGTTCACACCTTTCGTTGTGCATCGAACAATAAATTCCAACACTTACATCATCAATTACACATCATAATTACTCCCTAATCCTAAAATCAAGAGTATCTACTCCATAAACAAGGAGATTAAATCCAAAGACAATGAATAAAATATTCTACAACTCAAATCCAAATAAAAGAGAAGAGAAAGCTTAGCCGATTGTGGTTTGAATCTTCGGGAGTAATCTCCTAGCTTGGATGATGGACGAAATGGAGCAATTAACCTCGGATCATCGATAAAACTCTGAAATCTGGTGATGACCCCAGATCTAGAGGGTTTCCAAGAGGGGAAAACCCTTCTCCCCTTTGAAAAGGGGAAAGAAGACCCCTTTTATAGGTAGGGGCACGACCCCTATTTTTTGGGGCGCACGACCATGTCTCCAAGACACGGTTAGGTCGTGTGAAAAGCGACAGCTGAGGCATGATCGTGACTCTCAGGCACGGCTATGTCGTGTGAGAGAGACATGCTGAGACAGGGCCAGAAGCACAGTCGTGCCTCTCAGGCATAGCTAGAAGATCGTGGGTTTGGCTGGAGTCAAGACACGACCATGCCTCTTGGCATGACCCTGGCGTGAAGATGGTTGGAGAACAGACACGAGCTTGGCTAAAACAAAGTCATGATCATGCCCTCCTAGCATGACCCTGGTATGAATTCTTCTGGGATAGAGACATGGTCATGCCCTCCTGGCACGACCCTAGCATGAGCTTTACTGGGGCAGAGCTTTGACTGGCTCTTAGGAGACTTGACCATGTCTTAGGAAGGCATGACCATGTCAGCTTGAAGAACACGGTCGTGTCCAGGGGCACGACAATGTTTGCTAATTTTCCTCCAAAGTTGTCCAATGTTCATTTTTTCTTCATTTTCGCTCCAAATCACATCCTGTCAATGAAAACATGCAAAGAGCAGATCTCCGAACAAAATAGGGTGAAAGCATGACGATATGATAAAATAGGATGTGATAATGTAGATCATAATCAATGAATATAAGAAGATGTGCGTCAAACAATGCATAAAAGTATATATAATTTACGCATATCAGGCAACGAATTGGAACTGATCCATTAAGATCTATGATAGTCTATTGCATACTGATCTACTTTCATAGGAAACTCTCCACGTCTCGGATTTCTATGGGTCGAAGGATTGGGTTCTCCTTTCAGTTCATCCCCACTCCTCATGGGATACGAATCTTGTGCTTTTGACATCAAGATCGTGTGTACATAGTAGACTAGGATCACAAACACACATGTTATTGAATAAAAAATATTCAAACTCAATAGATTCAACAAAATAGTATTTACATATCAAAATGGCTAATCCCTAATCCTAGAATCAACAGTCTACTCCATAAAACTCGGAGTTACAACAAGAGATCATCATTCAAACAAGTTACAATGAAGACAAATTCAGAAAAGGGAAGAAAAACTTAGTCTCGATATGTAGGATCATCTCCGGATGCTCTCCGATCTAAAATCTGAATGTTAAGGCGTTGAAAATCCCTCGTATCCGCTCTCTCAAGTCTTCTTGGGGCCTTTGGGCGGCTCCCAATCGAGATCCCTTTACTTGAGATCCAAATCCACCCTTTTATACTTGATTTCTAGAATTTTGGCATGGCTATGCTGGTTAGCACGACCTACTCATGTCAGGTGTTGTGGCTGCTTTCGGGCGGTGACACAATCATGCCAGTTGGCACGACCTCTCCAAGATGGCCACAACCGTGGTAGCTAGAATACACTCGGGAATTGGTCTTTTAACTCTATTTTCTCTCCTCTTCACATCCTATCAAGGAAAATAAATAATAGCAGCTCTCCGAACTAGAAAAGTATCAAAATGAAGCATGAATAGATGAAAACATAAAATATATGCACAATAAATGGGATAAAATGTATATTAAACTAAGATAAAAATCCTATATGAAATACACACATCAATTGTTCCTGATTTGCTAGGAAGCAATGCATGAGGCACTTGTATATCTCTGATTTCTCTAGCTTCTGAGCCCTTATGTGCATTACTGAGATCTGGAACCTGCTGCCCTGGCCTGATATTTGAGGCCTAATGTACCCCTTTGGTGGTTACTAATTGAGATTTACCTTCACTTATCAGCCTTGAATCAGTGTTGTGCCAGCCATTGGCTTCAAACACACCCAAGTCAGAGCCTATTTGTAACCTGTGTGGCCTTCTATTTTTGAACATGTGGTACACAGGTTTGATCCCTGATTTGGGAATTTTAAACTGCATCTGTGACTTAGCTTTTTGATTTTACAGGCAATGAGCCTCACACCATTCTGTGTCCATTCCAGTAACTCCTGGTGGTTGAGTTTCTCCATTCTCGCAACCTGGCTGGACAAAATCAGTGAGGCATTGTATCTGTTTATCTGTTCCTGCCTGGGCTACTGTTTGGAACTCAGAATTCAGAAAAGGATCGGCAATAGTTTCAGTGATTTCCCCCTCCTCAACATCCTGGTTTCCCTGTGCTGAAATTGCAGGGAACACAAAATTACTCCTTAATGGTTCTGATACTTCAACAGCCCTTCCTAGCTGCTGCTTATATCTGCCCTAGACAGAGTCCAGTGAGAGCAATGCTAAGGTTTGTGCCTGGTGCTGGTACTACATCCTTGAGGATGTTCTATCCTTGGTGCTTACATGTGCCCCTGAGACTGAGGATACAGTCTTCAGTTTATGTGCAGTTTGTAAGTCTGTAGCAGTACCCAGAATGTGATCTTCCCATGTTATACCAGTGTTGACCTTGCTACTAGGTTTTGAAAGATCTGCAGCCAAGCCATTCACCTGTCTCTGATCTTGTGTGTATTGGTCCTTACCTTGGCCTTGAGTAACCATAGAGGACTGAAGCTTCGAAAGTGTATAGGATTGAAGTGGTTGCGTCTGAAAAAACCTGTTGTTTGGTGGTTGTCGAATTCTCGTTAGGCTGGGAATAACTATGGTGTCTATTGGACTTATATAATTCTTTTCTCTTACCCCTCATGACACGGTGCAAGAGTTTTTTGGGGGTTGTATGGTACAGGGACTTCTTGGATCCCCTTCCAACCTGTTTCTGAAACTGAGGTTGTGGCTGTATTTGCAGTTGGCATTGTAGTGTGCCATTTGTGAATTTAGTTTGTCTTAGTTTATCAGGGTTGTTTTCCAGATCAGCAGAGTGTGTATTCTTATCAGAACCAGTTGTTTTCTGGGGCTCCATTCTTTCCATAGGTAGAGTCCTAGATTCCCTATTTTGCACTTGTGCAGCCAAATTCTAATTTCCTCCATTACTGACTTCCTGAGTTTCCTTTCCAGCAGCAGCAGCTTGATCATTCCTTACGTTTGTAGGTTCCATTGCATGTTTGTGATGTTGGTGACCCCTTCTATCCTGAGATTGTGAGTTGCGCCCTAGAGCTGTAGCTGTGCCACTTGCTGATGCTGTCGTAACCCCCTTTTGATGTACAGGAACTGTTGTGTTTACCCGAACTTGAATGCAAGCCAGTGTCCGCAGCCATTTCTTCTACCAGACCTTGCTTCTTGCCCCTATTCTGAGAAGGGAAATGCACACTAAGGTGCCCCAACTGCTCACACGAGGAACAATACTTCAAGGCTTTCTCAAATCGTAGCTCAAGCAGAAGCTCCTTTTTATTTGGGAGAGTGACATGGACACTTGTTGGCAGTGCTTTGGAGATGTCTACTTCAACCAACACTCGAGCATAACTTATGTGTTCTTTGTTCTGCATGGCTCTATCAGTGTATAGGGGAGTCCCAATTCTTGATACCACTTTGCTCAATCCAGAGGTTGTCCAGCAATCAAGTGGTAGTCCATAAATTTGCAGCCACAAAGGTATTTGGCTCTGAGCCTCAGGTTGAAAACAAAAGCATGGAGGCATAATTTTAAGGTATAAAAAGGATAACCATAACTAATATACGGACCTCCTTGAAGCACCCTGTCCCTGTCCTCCTGTGTGTCGAATTTGAAGACCAGCCATAGCGTTTCATGGGTGAATAGCCTGTGAGCAGCATTCCATCTCCTTGTGAGGTTTTTCAAGGTTATCCATCCTGGAAATTGTCCCAAAAACCTGCCAACCAAGGTGTAGCCCATCGCTTGTGCCATCGGCTGTAGATCTTTATCTTCCAGCACAGCCCTATCACCCTCCTGGATTATCTTGCTCAGGTTCATCTAGCCATTGCAAATTCTATTTTTGGAGAAGAGATCAGGCCATTTCCATGTGCGCCCAGGGTCACGGTGTTGCGGCTCCCGGTCTTCCGCATGTGTCTCAGATGGCCCAGGCACAGCTTTGCTTGGTTTCCCTAAAAGTGATTGGGCCGGTGTTGATGGTGGAACCGCCAATGTTGGTTGATTGACTCCACCGCCTCGAGGACCACTGTGGCCCAAGGCTGGCAACCCATGGCTTGGTTGGTGCAAGTGTCGCGAGTTGCTGCTCCGATCACCGTTGGCAACCACGCCATGGTTTCTCCGTTCTCGGCTCGCGTTTTTAGGGGGCGCCTTTGCATTTCATGTGAAGGGGGGAAGATGAACAGTGTGGAGTATAAGTTAATCGAGCACCGGATCTCAGCCCGAACCCGCACCCGTATCCACTTACCCGATCCACCGCTTTGAATTCAAAACCAACCAACCACCTACCTCTTTGTCTCGGTAGTTGCGTAGCCACGTAGGTAAGTGGGCGTTGCTGATTGGTCCTTCCTGCAAATAGGTCACCTCATCTCACGCTTCCCTGTCTTCGTCAACGGGCAGCTGCGTAAACCATCTTCTTCTCCGGCGATGGAGGATTCGTTTATCCCTCGTCCGGCGATCTGGAGGGTTACCAGGATGTGCAACGAAGCCAGAGACCGTCCCAAGTGCTTCCCCAGTGTCAGTGACTCCCAGCAATCAGAAGCTAGCTCCAGCAGCTAGTGGACAGGACTATAGTAGATGAATCCGACGACCCATAGCAACTCGCCATCCCTCAGCGTTGGGGCTCCTATCTTCGCCAGCCAGCGAGCCTTACTGATGAGGCTCTCTTGACTTCTTTTGGACGCAATATTCCTTAACTAGATTTGTTGTGTCTCAATGTACGCTATTTCACTTAGTTCCCTCCGGCCATGTAGTATCTGCGATTCCTTTAACCTCTGTGATTTTGACGTATCTGTGTCTCTAAACCTTCCTCCTCTGAGTTGTCTGGCTCCAGCGAGCTCGTCCCAGGTCCCGATGATACTCCAGCACAGGATAGTGGTGATTTCCGTCACCTTCTTGTGCTCCCTGAACGGCTGTCAGCCAGATCCGTCCGATGTACGCTGGGCTAGGGAGATCTCCGACGAAGCTCCAGAACACCTCCAAGATCTCTCCAGCACTTGTTTCTCACTGCACTCTTCTTACCTCTCGTTGGCGACCTTGCCAGCGAACCGAAGCCTGGCTTCTGGAGAGAAGTCAGAGCTTTTCTCACTAATTGACTGAGAGCTCCGACGGCACTTCAACTCTTTAATCGTGTTGTCATGGTTAGAGTGAAGCTGTCAAAAAATTTTATGCGCTTCAAATTAGGTTGTTATAAATTATTCCATCATCTACTTCGTATTGGAGTTTTGTGGTTATTATTGAGATTCAAAACTTTGATCATAATCCTCTTGATTCTGGAATGGATCTTGATTTGATCAGTAAGAAAATTTTGAATGATTCCGCCATCTCGAATTATAAGTGTTAGAATAAGGGTTGTTCGGTCGTGAGTTGAAGTTATTAATTGCATCCACATGTTCCACATGATCACCTTGCATGATTGTTAAAACTGAGTAATTTTTTCTAGAGTGTCCCAAAATTCTACAAATATCACAAGATACATTGACGGCATTTACTGGGCTTACAGTTAATGAACCTAAGCGCTTGCTCATAGCATCCAATCTTACAGCCATGAAATCCACAAAATTTAGCGAATGCATCCCAGAGTTTGTACAAGAACACTTCTCTCAGTAGCCCATTGATGATGATTGAATGCTACACTCTTAATAATATCTTCAGCTTCTTCTAATATTTTGTTCATAAGAGCTCCCCCAGCAGCTGTCAAGTGAAACCTTAGTGGCATAAGAAATCTCGTTATAAAATGTATGAATGATCAACCATCTTTCAAACCCATGGTGTTGACACTATTGTAATTATTGGTGCAGGGAGTACCAGATAATAGCAATTAACCTCTAGGATTTCAATATTTGACAATATACCAAGATCTAGTTAGTTTGATCAAAGGTTGATCCAAATAGAACTTGATGTTTGGAAGAGAGAAGTCTAGTCAGGTCAAAGTTAACCAGATAACTAGCAAGGAAAAGTCCTAATGAGTGAAGCTAGGCTCTGGCTAGTGAAGCCATGAGGACAAAGTCCTAGTGAGTGAAACTAGGCCCTGATGAGTGAAGCCAGGAGGAGAAAGTCTTAGTGAGTGAAGCTAGGCTCTAGTGAGTGAAGCTAAGCCCTAGTAAGTGAAGCCAGGAGATGAAAGTCCTAGTGAGTGAAGTTAGGCAGTGAAAATCCTAGAAGAGTGAACCTTAGGTGGTGAGAAGTCTATCGAGTGACTAGTTCTAACTAGAGGTTAGGCAAGGGTAAGTCCAAGCATGTCAAGGATGACTGGATGTTTGGTAAAGTGAAACCCTAAGGAGTAGACCTTAGATGGTAAAGTCTTGGAGGAATTGATCTCAAGTCTAGTAGGTCAGGTAAACTTACAAGAGTAGGTTAGGTTGCTTGTTTGTGTATGTATGTGTGTCTTGTAGGAACCTGGAGCTGGAAGCAAGACTGAGGAAACAAACAGACGCAAAAGCAACCATTGGATGAACTGAACTGACTTCAGGTGCCTGGAGTGTCCAGGCGCCTAGAGCATCCAAGCGCCTCGAGCATCCAGGCGCCTCTATCAGATCCAGGCACCTGGATCAGAACTTATCAGGTCAAGATAAGGTGTACGACGATTTTGGATCTAATAACATTGAGCTTAGGGCGCCTGGAATTGCTTTATATAAGTAATGACGAGTAGAGACTTCGGTAATCACTTCTTCCATACTACTCACACGCTCTGTGCTCAAAGAAAAGCGACAAGGCTCTGCTGGTGGGAACAGGGAAGCGGCAGGAGGAGTGTGTGGCACTCAAGAGCTTCCGAACCGACCAACGACGACCTATTTGGTTTGATTATTTATATTATACGCTTGTACTTAATTTCTATTTGTGATTGCATAGAAACTATAAGACGGGTGTATCTGCCTCTAAAAAGTTTTGGAAAGGAGACCATTAGTGGGCGGACGCCTCCTGTGATTAGGCCTTGGACATACTGACCCTAGGGGGTTGGGAACCAAGTAAATCTGCTGGTGTCGTTCTTTATATTTTGTTGTATTTAATTCCGCTACAAGTTCTTATCTGATATAAACGAACGAACGACGAATGAAAGATAAAGACGATTCGATATTCACCCCCCTATCGAACGCACCGATCCTACAACAATAAACTCTTATATTGATCCCATGACTCAAACAATGACTCATCATCCTTTTGCATGAAATTGGTTATATGATGTCGCATATGAGTGATCTTGTTAGGAGGGAAGTACTTGCTTAGAAATCTCAATTCACATTGATCCCAAGTTGCTATACTCTCAGTAGGAAGCGATAATAGCCAAATCTTAGCTTTGTCCCTTAATTAAAACGGGAACAACATAAGTCTTATAGCATCCGCAGAAGCACTATTTTGCTTTAAGGTTGCACAAATCTCCACAAAAAAATTCTAAATGCAGATTAGGGTTTCCATGGGTGCT
>JBBUKS010000095.1:3253296-3270564 GCA_038050645.1 Hedychium gardnerianum | reverse complement strand
CTCCATTACTCTACCTTGAATCCTTATTACTTTTGTTAGTCATTTTTCCCTTGATACACTCAATGCAGATTCCAAAATCTGACATATCAAGGGAATCAAGAATTCCTAGTGGCATTAACCTTTCTAGGCGTTGTTTAAAGATATGCCCTAAACGCCTATGCCACAATATGGATGAATTCTCGTTAATCACACAACGCTTCATACCTATACCATGCATCACAACATTATCCATATGAGTTTCAGTGTCCAATCTGTATAGTTTGTCAATTAAGGAACTAGTATCACATAAGATAAAATTTTGAAAAATACTAAACTTTCTATTTCCAAATGAACAAGTGTAACCGGATTTGTCCAAACATGAAATAGAAATTAAGTTCCATCTAAATGACGACACTACAAATGTATTTTCCAAATTCAAAAGTACATTGTTCCAACAAACTCTAAAGACACCTATCGTCTCTACTTTTGCCTTCTTGTCAATTCCGGTATAGATGAATCTTTCAGCATAAATTGACATTCGGTTCTTGAGGCAATCCTACATAGTTACACTTATGTGAGTAGTTACACCAGTATCTATTCACCAAGTGTTATTAGGTACAATATCTAGGTTGACTTCTGAACTGACAAAGTTGAGAAGTATACCTTTCTTGACACGCCAATTGACATATTTGGGGCAATCCTTCTTTAGATAACCTTTCTTTTTACAAAAGAAATAAGTTGGGTCAGGATCTTGTTGCTTTTGCACCTTATGCTCTGAAGCTTCTGTCATTACAAGTTATTTACCCTTACTCTTATTTTTATCCTTTCTCTTCCTTTTGTTCGAATACTGAGATGAGGATGCAAAGTGAGCACTGTGAGATGCGTCACTCAATATCTCTTCTTCCTGTACACACTGAGCTATGAGCTCATTTAATGTTCATTTCTCCTTTTGAGTATTATAGCTAATCTTAAAAGAAGTGAACTGTGTAGGAAGAGAGATTAGGATTAGGTTCACAAAGACGCTTTCAAACATTTTCAACTTTAGTGTCCTTAGTCTTATAATTAAATTCGACATCTCCATGATGTACTCTCTAATGCTACCCTTCTCGGTGTACCACATGGACACTAACTTCGTGAGAAGTGTAGTAGTCTCAACATTTTCGTTTGAGGCGAATTGGTTCTCTAATTTCTTAAGAAAGATTTTAGCATCCTCCTTCTAAGTTATTGAACCTTTAAGAGATTTCGGAATGGACATCCTCATGATCATCAGACTCATGCGATTTGATCGCTCCCACTTGTCAAAGATCATCTTTTGATCCGCAGTCGAATCACTAGATAAAGGTGCAGGGCGATCATGCCTAAACGCAAAGTCTATATCCACACAGCCTAAAAGTACTGTTATGTGCTCTTTTCATTGACCAAAGTTTGTGCCAGTAAGTACGGGATGTTGTTTAGATTGGCAAAACTTGAGAGCACTATACAAATAAAAGCAAAGAACATAGTTCAATTTTAACAAACAAGACAGGTATCTTTATAGTTGTGCAATAACAAAATGCAACAAACAAACATATAACTTTATGGGCATTAAATGAGATACCTAGTGCAACATCACATTAAGTCTTTGGACCAAATTGTAACTTGCTATTGGTACTCTCTAAACAACTCATAATTACCTTCATCTTCCACATAACTCGCCTTCCTTTGGGCCGATGCATTATGCGCATGATACTTTATTTATGAGCTTCCTTAGTTAGCTTATGTTTTCTAGCATCACTCACAACACTTCTAATCAGCCACATTGTGTCCCTTCCTTTGGGTCGACACATTATGCGCATGAGTTAGAAGCCAATCTAGATTTGTGAGCTTCCTTAAACATACATCCGGCATAAAGAATGGCTTTCCTTTGGGGTAACCATCTTTAGCATGGATATACATTCCTCCACGCTAATACTCTTATCCTCCCCAATAGTTCTCGCTTTAGCGATAGTATAAGTTCAATTAAGTAGCAAAAGAGAGGAAGAATACAAGAAAAAATTGCTAAAAACTAAGCTAAACAGGTATCAGTTAACTATGTCAGACATCAGTCGACTGATACTGTCAATAGTCAAGTCCTTGCATTGATTAATCGACTGGCACTTTGTATCTACCAAGTTCTGGTCACACCAATTGATTGATTAGTGACCTTTTGCTTTGTAAGTAGTTTTTGTGCACGAGTTATTGGACATCAGTCGATTGGTACTTAATATCACTTGACTGATATCAACAATCGAGTGTTACAGTCGAGTTGGATAAGCTTCTGTTCGTGATCTTTCAACCATTAGTCGACTGGTCCTTGACATGACTCGACTGATAGAAATAGTCGAGTGCTCGAGTTGAGTTGGACTTGCTTCTGTATGCGATTTCAGGAATATCAATCAACTGATCCTTACACCACTTGACTGATGAGAACAGTCGAGTACCAGTCGAGCATAACTCATTTTTTGTACACAATTTTGAGTACATCAGTCAATTGGGATTTATAGCAGTCGACTGATTTAAGCAGTCAAACACTCCAATCGAGTGTGGCTCATTCTGTGCCCAATTTCTTGAATATCAGTCAACTGATAGTCCTTATTAGTCGATTGATATTCACGAGATTCCTTTCTAGGTTCTCGCACAGCTCGCAAATGGAGGTGAAAAAATCCTATTCCGTCGCCATTCTTCGTGTTCTCGCAAGATAAGGCGAAAAACTCGAAATGTAGGTAAAAACCTAGCCTATCCATTGCTATATTTGATGGATATACATTGATTTACTCATCCAAATGGAATTAAATGTAAAATTGATGTATATTTCCAAATCATTGAAAATAATCCTTACGCCTTAAAAATCAACAATAAGCTAATCCTTAGCTCTGATACCAATTGAAAGAACTTATTGATACATGGAACTTAATCAATATGCATCAACAACAACAAGATCTAGCTATCATCATGTTTAAAGACTAAAACTGAAAACTGAATTCAATACAACGGCAAACCAATGGTCAAACTTTAATCCATAGCTAATGTCATTGTATCTCTTACTTGTCGTCGGAGTTCCTGCAATCACAGCAGAAGTCTTCTACAGGAGTGGGCAGCAATCCAAATCTTGGTCTCAATGGGGAAGAGTCCAAGGAAGAAGAAGCTCTCTTGAATAAAAAAATTCAATCTCATGCCCTAATTGGGAAAGTTTCTTCCCTTATATACCAAGCTCATCTTATAGGGACCATCCACATAAAAGCTCATTCATCATTAACAGCTCATTAATGTTAATGAACCGGATTAACAGATCTACATATTAAATCCATATCCATTAATCTAAATCCTCTTATATGCATTAAGCATTAGATCACTTAATTGGCATTTAATTCCTTAATGACAATTAGTTGTGTGTGTGTGTGTTAATCAAGTGTAAGCCCATCTTATGGAGATTAAGCTCACCCATGTGAACTTAATCAAATTAGGTCCACCCATGTAGACTTAATCCTACACTAGGAGGCCTACCTTAGTGTCAATCAAGTCTCTGGATGAAGACCTCATAAAGCTAATTCAGCAACAGCCTCAACACAAACAACAAACACTCATTGCAGTAACTCCCTATCCTCCTGCCAGATTGAAACAAAACTCCACTATGGGCACTAAGTCGGGGTTTGCAACTCAAAAACTATCTGTATTTACCAACCATAAGTAGCAACAGCTAAATAGCAATGGGCAACACCTGCAGCAACTAGTGGAAGCAGAAATCCCTCCTGCATAGGGACAAGGGGTCGCAATGAAGCAGATAACAGAGAAGGTTGGAGAGTTGCCAAATCCTAGTTTTGAAGCTAGTCAAGGGGTAGTAAGGATTTTTAGAATTGATGTAGGATAGTGCCAATTAGTTAAGGCCACCAATTTAAAACCTGCATGCCAGTCTGAGCAATCACAGCAACAACAACAGTTGAGTTTTGGTCCTAATTTGATGCAGGCAACAGGTAAACAGTAGAGTGTTAGCAAAGACAAAGACCCTTTAAGATTTGATATGGAACAATGCAATCTTAGCTGTTCTGCACTAAGTGTCAGCCGACTCATCCACCAGGAGAAGGATCTGCAAAAGTCCAGTTAGGGTTCCAGATGATACCTCAAATGACCACAAACCAAGGGCTGCAAGGATTGGGCAAGTTAGAGGCATCTACTAGACTGACCTGTTTACCAAGTCAGAGGTTTCAATTAAGGGGTGGTTTTAAAATATCCAAACCAGGGCCTACGAAGGTGCACCACATGTTAAAGAAGAGGAGAAAACAAAAGCTGAAACAAGGAGCTACCTACCTATTGATAGATTTACAAGCTCCCATGACTGTACAAGAGAATTTGCAACACCCCAGTGAGAATATATCAGTGAAGGGCAGTAGCATTCAAACTCTAGGACCAGGTAGAAGGGTTCAATTATTAGAGAATTACCCCACATTTAGTCGCCATCCATAGGGGGGGTTTAGACTTTAGACTACCTCAGATTACAAGCACCAGTATGGTACAACAAGTCCTTAATAGTTCCAGCACTGTCAAGAGGCCTGAACATTCTACCAGATTGGAAATTATCAGTGTGCAAGGGGCATCTATACCAACTTCGGTTGACAAGGTTGATAACTCAGCACAACCTTCTATGCCACAAAGGAGCAGCAACCAGGAACTAAACCAAACAGACCATCAACCAATCATGCAGTCCCACCAGCACCCATTATCAGACAGCCATACCAAAACACCACCACATCAAACAAATGCAAAAAATAGAAGCCTACATATTTTAGAAGCAACCAATCTGTTAATGGATAATACTTCAGTTGTGGGATGAATGGCTCAGGCCCAAGAAGAATCTGGACTCTTTGAGGTAGCTGTGGGAAACAATGAGCACCTTGATTACAGGTTTAAACAGCTAGAACTAGCAGAGGACCGATCAGAGTTTAGTCACCAGGAAATAGCAATGGAATCTGAGGGTGATAGTGAACAAGATGGAAGCTTATCTGGACAACAACATCTAGAAGATTCGGATACCACAACATTAGATGGATTGTAGTTAGGTTCAGAACTAGGTTTTGTCTCATCATCAGAGGCAAGATCAACCTTGCATAGCTCTGAAAATTCAGGCAATCACAATAATGAGCAAGAATCTGAACACAAATGGAACATGCAAACCAAGTCTAGGGCTGCTAAAAGGCCAATCCCCATAACCAACAGTCACCTTAGCATACTACCGGATCAAGTTCTTGAGTTTGTTTCATCTTTGCCCGCATCTAGTTATCACCAAAGTCTGAAGGGGAAAAAACTAGATGATCAAGGACTGGACTTAAGGGCAAAACAGGGACTCGAATTAGGCATAACACATGCAAAACAATAGCAAACTACCACCAAGAACCAAACTGCAATGGATCAAAAGCCTAGCACAACCCATGTACAAAGAAAAAATAGATTTATGGCAAGAAAAAAAAGGGGCAGCAGGGGATAGAATTGGTCTCTCACAGTTAAGTAATGGGATGGTATAGATGATAGAGTCCAAACAAGAAACCAAGTAGCTAAATGGTTAAGGTCGTCTACCTCCACATGAAGATAGCCTCTTGGAATGTGAGGGGCTTTAACCAAGCCCCCAAATAGGAGGTTCAGAACTTCTTTTTGAAGCACAAGTTGGCAATTATAGGAATTATGGAGACCAAGTTGACAGAAAAACATTTCAAAAGATGAAATTGAAGTGATTCCAAAACTTAGATTTGCAACATTACATTGGTGATGACTCTTCAAGAAGTCGGCGGATGGTTATTTGGGATTCACAAAATATTATTTTTGATGTAGTAGATTGGCATGAGCAGTATATGCATGCAACCATCACTTACAAAATGACTCAAATGCTTTATGTCATCACTTTTGTATATGGTCAGATGTCAATTGTTAGCAGGAAAAGATTATGGGAGGGCCTCAATACTATATGCATTGATCTGGAGCTACCTTAGATTATACTTGGCGATTTCAACTCTCCCCTATCGGTTCCAGACAAGCCAGGTGGATTACCAGTTACATCCTATCAAACTACATATTTTCAAGAATGTGTTATGCAGAATGGTCTAGAGGATCTTCCACAAATTGGGTGCCCTTATACATGGTCAAATGGACTTGTCTTTTGTAATTTGGATAGATGTATGGTCAACAAAGCATGGATGGAACAGGACATGAGAGAGATGGTAGAAGTTTTCATGCCAGGACACATCTGATCAAACACCATGCCTAGTGACTATCAATGGGGAAGGGGAACAAGTTAAAAAGCCTTTCAAATTTTATAATATGTGGATCACCCATGAGGACTACAATACAGTGGTGGCCAGTAAATGGGCTGGTTTAGAGGCTAGGGCCCAAAGGGGCATGACACAATTTAGATTTAAGAAGAAACTGAATAGCCTGAAAGCAGAATTCAAGCAATTTAACAAGCTACACTTTCATCACATCAAGGAAAGAGAAAATCAGGCACAAGAGGAGTTACACCACCTACAACAGTTAGGGTACACCTCGGGCACATTTAAAAGCAACTATAGACAAGTCCAGAAACAAGTTGCACAACTAAGTCAGGTAGATTATCTATTTTCTACTCAGCGGACAAAGTGTAAGTATTTCAAAGAAGTGGATAGAAACATCACCTACTTCCATGCACTAGTGAAAAGAACAAGTTGACAGAGGAAAATAGTAGTGCTTGAGAAGAGGGATGGTGGTAGTACCACTAGCACAAGGGAGATTGTGGGTGAATTTCCAGACACATTTCAAGAGTTACTTGGCACAAGCTTTTAAAGAAGGTCATTACAACCGGATTGTCTATATTTTGGGAAATTTGTAAATGCCGAACAACAATTAGCCCTACAAAGAAACCCCACGGTGGATGAAATCAAGCTTGCTCTGTTTAGCATTGGTGATCAGAAAACCCCAGGACCTAATGGTTAAGGAGCCAAATTCTTTAAGCAGTCTTGGGATATCAGCAAACATGATTTGGTAGCAGCGATCATGGAATTCTTCGGGCATGGGAAGCTCCTTAAGCAATGGAATCACTGTCTCATTTCCTTGGTGCCGAAAGTACCACAAGCTAGTACAGTTGCAAATTTCAGGCCCATCTCTTGTTGCACTATTTTCTACAAGATCATCTCAAAACTCTTAGCCTCAAGACTAGCAGACATTGCAAAGCATATTTTCCACCCAGCTCAGGTAGCTTTCATCAAAGGTAGAACCATCACAGATAATATTCATCTAGCCCAGGAACTGGTGAGAAACTACACGAGGAAGAGGATTTCCCCTAGAAGGACTCTAAAGGTGGACCAACAGAAGGCTTTTGACACAGTATATTGGGATTTCCTATTAGAGGCACTTGCAGGGATGCATTTTTCTACTACTTACATTGCTTGGATACGGGAGTGTGTCACTACCACGAGATTTTCCTTATCTATCAATGGGGGCATGTATGGTTATTTCCAAGGTGCAAGAGGACTATGACAGGGTGACCCCCTCTCTCCCTACTTATTTGGAATTTGTATGGAATACCTTGGCCGAATGCTGAACCAACAAACACGTAGGGCAAATTTCCATTTCCACTCAAAGTGCAGTGAGTTGAGAATATTCCACCTTGCCTATGCAGATGCTCTCTTGCTTTTCTCTTGGGGTGATAGATCCTCAGTTAGTGTCCTTATGGCCTGTTTGAAGGATTTTGGACTAATGGCGGGCTTAAGAGAAAACATGAGCAAATCATGCATTTACATAGTAGGGATGGAGGAAACCACATGTCAGGAGCTCCTCACTACCATAACTTTTCAAGAAGGAAACATGCCTTACAAATATTTGGGGATTCTGTTGGCCTCTGAAAAGTTAAAAATTGTAGACTATGGCCCTTTGATTGATGCATTGAGCAAGAAGATTAATGTGTGGCCAAAGAATACACTCTCATATGATGGGAACGCGCAATTGATTAAGTCAATCTTACAAGAGCTTGAATGCTACTGGATGTCAATTTTGCCAATACCAGCTGGGGTTGTGGAGCATATATATGGCCTATGTCAAAGTTTCTTGTGGACAACAAAGCACCCTCCCATAGCTTGGTCTGAGATGTGTAAACCTAAAGAAGAAAGTGGTTTAGGCTTTAGGGAGCTAAAAGCCTGGAACACTACCCTACTTGCTAAGGTGTTGTGGCGAATACAGGATACCCTTTGGGGTGGGTTCACCACACATACTTATAGAGCACTGATATCTAGGGCTGGGAGCCCAAGCATACTAACTCTCCACTCCTTAAGAGACAGGCACAGATACGGGATCAAATAGTCACATTAGTGGGATATGTGGAGCTGGCATAGCAGAAGTTGATTGGGTGGTTCAGTCAACACAGCTTACATCACAGAGGCATCACCCAGGATTATAATTTCTTCCGAGATACTGGAGTCCACAAGCCTTGGGTAGGGATAGTATGGAGGAAACATATACAGCCTAGTCACAAATTTACCTTATGGTTACTTGCACACCGTAGGTTACCTACTATGGATCAGTTAGAGTACCTTGAGTCTTTTGATAGGGTCTGCCTTTTTGGACTAAGGAGGAAATATAGGAGCACATTTTTTTTTGTTGCTTACAGGTGAGACATCCGACTCTGGTTGTACATGACACATGAGATGACTATATATCAGAGAATGTTGATGGTGTTTGCATGACATTATTGGGGGACTAGCATGTTGATGTGGGCACGTCATACTGCTATGGCTGCCATGATATATTATGTTTGGAAGGCTCACAATCACTTGAGGTTTGAGAGAGAGGGATTTGAGGGAGATATTGTATTGCAAAAAATCCAAACTCATGTATACCGCTCTTTGGATATCTATTCTAATCCGGTACTACACCAGACCTGAATGGGTACCCAAAAATATGTATATATTTTTTTATTTTCTCCAAAGGATATTCCAGCCTTAGAAGGAATTCTCACACTAGTTTTTGTATGGTGCACATGCCTAGAGCCTTACCTGGAGCTATTGCACCATTGGATGGAGCACTACCATGGATCATGTTGGAGCTACATCAGCATTGGGTTAGAGCACTACCAGGGATCCTACTGGAGCTACATCAGCTTGGGGTGGAGCCACTTTGGAGTACCTCATCTATTTGGATGAGGTTGAGAGAGGGATCTCATGATTTGGTGAGATCATACACTTGTTTTAGCTAGCGGGTCTCACATTTTGTTCTTGTGATGTGGGATCAATTTTTCCTTTGCTTTGAGTCTCACACTTTTGTTTTATGGGATGAGACTGTCTTTTTTCGGGTTTAGCTAAAGGTCCCCCTATTTTTTCTAAGGAGAATCATCTACTTGTGAGGGGAGGGATGGGTATACACACTTTTGGTGTTTTGGTCAGGGTGTATGGATGAGGATGGTGAGTAGATCCACCATAATGACCTACCTAGTCTACAACAAACGGCTTGAGGTAAAGACATTCCAAATATGTTGATAGCTGGGGCTTTACCAAAAATCCCATGAGGGTGAATAGATCCATCAAAAAGATTTATCTAGTCCGCAGCAAACGGCTCGCGGTAAAGACATTCTAAATCTGTTGATGGCTGGGGCTATGCCAAAAATTCCATGAGGGTGAATAGATTCACCAGAAAGATTTATCTAGTCCACAATAAATGGCTCGCTGTAAAGACATGATAAATTTGTTGATAGCTGGTCACTTGCTAAAAGTAAGTAGAATGGTGCACACATAGTTCAATGAAATCAAAAATGATTGGGCCACTTCCAGTGATGATTAGAGATTGGATTAGAGATGATTGAGCCACCTTCCAGTGATGATCAGAGATGGATTCACAGAGGCATCTACATATGATCAGCAGAGCCTGAGCTCACCTCACTGTTGATGACTAGAGATCTGTGAAATTACACGCTGATTGGTATGGGTTGAGATGTCAAATATGTTGGAGGCTAAGGACGATGATGAGAGGGTGACGACTAGAGCCTGGACTTGGTGGCTATGCGCACTAGTTGGTTGGTACCTGAGTTTGGCATTCTGATGGATAGTTGGATGGAGTGGTTGGACCATGGTTGGACCGTGAGTTTTATTTTGACAGTGATAGTCTTTTGAGAGGATGGTACCATGAGAGTACACAAACATGTATATGATTTTCATACCTTAGATAGTTACTCGGATATGATACTTCATCGGAAATGAATGACTATCTTTGGACATGTGTTTAGTTGTACTTTTTCTTGATGATATATAATTTACCTTTCATAAAAAAAGATTAAAGAGTTGAAGACTTCGGTTGATGCTCTTACAAGTCATATGAAGATGTTGGAGAACCAAATAGCACAAGTGGCAAGCTCAATTGTAAGAAATTTGGGAAAAAATTTGGGACAACCGGAGACAAACTCGGTAGAACATTGTAATGCCATAAATTTGAGGAGTGGAAAAGTGTTGCAAGATTCAACGGAAGGCATGAAGGATGTAAGAGATGATCTTGTCAAGAGAGTTGATGCACCTAGAATGCCTACGGTGGTAGAGGATGAACTGAGCAAATCAAAGGAACCAAAAGAAAACATCTTGCTAAAACCTCCAGGCGGACTTAACAACCACCAATTCCATTTTCACAACGCCTAGCGAAGACAAAGCAAGACGAAGAATTTGGGAAACTTTTGAAAATGATGAAGAAAATTTGCATAGAGGTGTTGTTACTTGATGCTTTGCACCAAATGTGGCAATTTGTAAAATTTATGAAAGAAATAATCTCCCATAAGAAGAAAATAGAGAGTCATATGACTGTTGCACTTACCGAGGAGTGTAGTGCAATTATTCAAAATAAGCATCCTCCAAAGCTAAAATATCTAGGAATTTTTTCCATCCCGTTCTTCATCAGGGATAAAAAGATAAATAAAGCTTTTTGCGATCTTGGAGCTAGTGTGAGTTTGATGTCATACTCAATGTGCAAGAAGCTAGGACTAGGGGACCTAAAACTCACAACAATGACCTTATAATTGGCCGACCATTCTTGTCGGTATCCTTTGGAAATTCTAAAGGATGTCCTAGTAAAAATTGACAACATTGTTGTGCCAACTGACTTTGTTGTTTTGGAGATGGAGGAAGATCCCCGTATTCCTGTCATACTTGAAAGACCCTTCTTGGCCACCGCTGGAGTGATCATAGACATGAAAAATCATAAACTCTCATGTGAGATGGGAAAGAACAAGTTAGAGTTTGACTTCTCAAAGCTATCAAATGATTTTCATGAAGATGACCAAGGAGAGGAAGGCAATTTTGATAAGGAGGATCATCTTGGAAAACCTTCAGACATAGAACCGAATATAGATCCTTTGAAACGTGACAAGTATGTGATTCCAGCAATAACCAAAACAAAAGAGGAGTCTTGTCATTTTAGATGACTTGAATGAGGGGAAAGGAACCCCTCAAAACCAAAGCTCTGAGTTGAGTTGAGAAAAGACGTTAAGGAGCTTAAACAAGCACTTTTGGAGAGGCAACCCAAGCTTTTGTTGCTTAAATTTTTGAAGTTTCCTTTCATTAATTTTTAATTTTGATTTTTTTTTTATCAAGTTGTTTTGCTTTGAAGGCCATTGAACAACTACAAGTGACAACCAAGGGTTCCAAAGTCTGTCACAGGTAGGTCGTGTCATCCAGCACAGTCATGGCGAGGAAATCTACCAACACAGAGGCCAACATGGGAAGCTCATGCCAGTGAGCACGGTCATGTCAGGCGAACCCTATATAAAGGATTTGGTCACCACATCCCAAATCCTATCCATGTAGCCATCGCCCCCACCCGTGTATTCCAGAGAACGCCCCAAACTCTTCATCTTCCTCCTCTAGTTCGTGTATTTAAGTCTCTTCTTGCCCTAAACCTCCACATCTCCCCTCTTTCCGTGATCACACCTTCGAAAAAAGCCTCCTTTTGGAATCCTAGTTCCATCGTTTGAGAGCTTTCTAATTTAAAGCAAGGGTGAAAAGGGCAAGGCGAGGAGAAGCATTCACTTCCAGGGTAAAGGAAAGGGAAAGGCATGTGACAAGGGTAACAATCCTCCTGGAATTATTTTTTGTGATGATAATCATAAAGCACATTTTGATCTTATTATGAAGCATAAGATTGTGCCCACAAAATATCTAGATGAGCATGTTTGGAAGTCATAAGGATTAAGGATGATATATCTTTGTTAATTAGTATGGTGAGTTTGGATGAATTGGTGAGTATTCGTTGTCCCATTTACATTAGAATGACCCTTGAGTTCTTGAGTTCCTTGGAAGCCTAAATTCTGATCGGAGAGAACTGTGGGGAGGGGAAGATCACCTGCCGACTATTTAATGATGAGTATGAATGAACTTTAAAATAATTTAATTATAGTTTTGGATTTCTTGCCGGGGGAGAGAAGAATGCCTCAAGATTTTAGAGCCACTGTTTTTGGGTGGGAATTGACTGGATTGAGTGAGTATGATCCTTCAAGGGTAAAAGATTCTCAACTTCAAAATCTCATATTCCGCTACCTCCATAGAGTAATGGCAAACACTATTTTTGGAAGAGGAGATAGTGAAGGGGTTGTGAGGCTTAGTGAAATCTTGTGCCTTTGGTGTATGTTGCATGAAGGGAGTATTAATTTTGGCTCCCATTTTGTTAGGCACCTTGTTAAAGCTGGAAAATCCTCTTCCAAGACAATAATAGTTGGTGAGTTGATTACCCACATTACTGAAAGCCTCAGGTATGATTTGAATGAGTTGGAGAGCATAGAGGGGAGTTCAAGTATTGATATAGGGGTGTGTTTAGACACTAAGATGCTCATTCATGATGGAGATTCATTTGCTTTTGTAATGGAAGATCACGCACCCTTTAGATTGTCAAATATCGAATACACCACTTTCACCAACCTCGAGAACTGGAGGTTAAAGCGAGTCCCACCAATCCTTCCATCTAAGGAGCCACATTTGCCTCCCTCTGAGATGCCCCATGTACTAGTAGTCCACCCTGATAGGGAGAGATCTCCTGTAGATAGAGAAGAGTCATCGATATTTAGGGATGAATCGCCCACTTTAAACACAAAACTGGTTGGACCTTCTTTTTCTCATTCTGAGTATCTATAGGGCCCTCTATATATAATTTTTTTTATTTTCGTTCTAGCCATGGCAGTATCCATGCAGAGAAAGTTGCTATAAGGCAGAATCTAGAACAACAAGGGGGACACTGGAGCAGTGGATTAGATGTCCTCATGAGACATTTTCACAGGGCAGATATGTATTATGATGAGGTCGAGTTGTACTTTCAATCTGAGGCAAGAAGAGACAGCCTTTTGGCGAGATCAGAGGCAGTTTTCGGATGAGATGAGGTAATTCATGCATGAACAACGATAGCAATGGGGAAGGGAAGAAGACCATCAGGGAGCAGAGGAGAGTACAGCTTCTCAGGTTGAGCATATGTATTTATGGCATCAACACCTCAACTCCCGAGTTTCCAGCAATGTCGAGATATCTCACTTTCCTCATTTCCCTCCTCGTCCTCCACATTGATTGGCTTTATTGGAGGAGTGTCTCATTCTCAAGGTTAGTTTTTCTTTCTTTTGTTAGTATTGTTTGATGTGCCTATTTTTGATGTTTTTGTTATAGCTTGTTAGTTTGATAGTTTTATTAGCATGCTTCATATCATGTTTTGTTCATGTTGTTCTTTTTTATTTCAATTTGAAGCACACATGCAGCACTTATGATTTGCACCAGATCAAGCTGACGTGATAATCGATTGAGGGTAAAATCAATCAATTTGGAGACATTTTTCAACCCGAAAGGAACCCTAGAAAAGGGGGTCTCACGAAGATTTGAACATGCTAGTTCTTGAGGGTTTGGGAGACAAGTGTTGTTGCATTTCCTACGACCAAGAGACAATCCAAAGCAAAAAAAAAAAAATAAGCAAAGT
This sequence comes from Hedychium gardnerianum, assembly GCA_038050645.1. NCBI lineage: Eukaryota > Viridiplantae > Streptophyta > Magnoliopsida > Zingiberales > Zingiberaceae > Hedychium > Hedychium gardnerianum. Next base: position 3,256,629 of record JBBUKS010000095.1, on the reverse strand, counting down.
CTGGTTCATTGTTGTAAAGTCATTTTCGATGTCTTTTGTAATCTTGTTTACATTTTCTTGTTGTGCTCGTGTTCGAGTTTGTATGAGGCTTCTCCGCCTCTAGAAAGTTTCTAAGAAGGAGGCATTGAGGTGGATACTAAGTAAAATCCAAATGTTAGCATTGTGGAATCTTCGCTTCTAGTTTTCCACTGACATTCAAGTTCAAAGAAGCAAAGAGAGCTATTCACCCCCTCCCCATCTAGCTCATACCAGACCTAACAGTGAATTGGGATGTCTTCTTGGACTTCAAATTAGGTTCTTCTTTTCTTGAATAAATTGGAGATTGAATCCGTGAGGTGAGCTCTTGATTGGGTTGGATGAACCCAACTTTCCATTGAACCAATCTTCATTTGATTTGAACCTCATCCAATTAAAATGAACCGAGATGAACCGGATCTCCAATATTGAACCATCTTCAATTGCACTATGCTCAAATGGAACCAAATCAAGATGTATCAACCCTTGGATGGTTTGATCACAATCACTAGCCTAGATGGTCTCAAATATGGATGAAGAGCCCAGATTACTCTAGATCTCCATCAAGGGCTCAAATCGATCCAGATTGGGATGGATGATCAGGATGCTCCAGATCTCCATCAATGGTCTAGATCGCTTCCCTACAAAACAAGATGCACAATTTCAGATTAAATTCCAAAAAATATATGAAAAATTACATCAAGGCTCTAAATAGATCGCAACTCATAAAATATAATATAAAGCAAGATTTACGCATATAAGAGGATAAAAATGTAAGTATAAGAGCCAAAATAATACGTTAAAATGCTAATTATCACATCCAATCACTTGACCCGCCAAGACTTTCTTCTAACTTGATCTTCGGTCCTCATTGACCCATCAAGTCTGTCCTACTAGATGTCTAGTCCATTGACCCATCTAAACTTAGTTATCTGGTGTCCTTGATCTTCTAAAACTTTTTGCCTAGTATCCGGTCCAGCTGACCTACCAGGGTTTACACTTTCCTAGTATCCAATCAACTTGACCTACCAAGACTTTCCTAGTTGAGCTACCTACACACTTGATCAGGCTGTTAGATCACAATAAGACTTAACTTTGAACCTTTATTAACATCAAAACTTAGGTTTAATTCTCTAGTGCTCCCTACACCAATAGATTTATCTTATATAATTGATGTTTCCTCTCGAAATACAATGATGTATTTATCCTAATGCAACTTATATTCTCATAGTAGTTGAATCAGGTTAAACCCTTTAAGATCCTTGATATTTAATGTTATCCTCAAGAGAATTCGAACTACTTTCATAATAAAAAAAAAACTCAAGTTCAATTCTATAATTTTGAAACTAAGGTTCACCTCTTAGTTCATCGCTTAATTTCTAAGTCATGCAAACTATCGAACACACTAAAATTGAATCAAGATAATCACAACATTAACATGAGAAGGAAATCAAACTTTTCAATATCAATATGTTTTCGGGCTACTCCCTGATCCTAGAATAAAGAAACAACTGCATAACATTGAAGATTTAATCCATTGAAATCAATAATAGCATTCTACAATCTCAAAATAAAGAGAAAGAAGTAGAAGAACTCGATTGTAGATATTGTCGATGTCTCTGGAAGATCTGCATGTGTTCTTTGATGTTCGGAATCTCTTGGCTTCTTCAATGTCTTGGATGCGGCTTCCCTTTTCGATCTTCTGTCATTAAATGCCTCCAAACTGTCGCCCTTTGTTTCCTTTTATATGCTCCAAACCCTAACAACTTTTCCTAAATAAAAGGATGGTGCCAAAAATTAACCTTAACAATCCACGGTGGTGGAACGTTCCACGGGCTAGCCGTGGATCATTCACGGGATGGTCGTGGTTCTTTCTGCTTGTTTCAATTGATGCTCCATGGGCAAATTTAACTTCCTAGATGATCCATGGTTGTGGAACTCTCCACGGGCTGGCCATAGATCATTCTGTCGTGTGTTTCCTCAAATTTCTCATCTCCAAGCATGCTCCAATAGCAAAATCTTCACTTTTTTGTCAATATAAAACACAAACTGTAGATATCAGAACTAAAAAGATAAAATAACTGCAGATGCTAGAAGTTTACATAAAATAAACTCATGAAATGCAACAAATGTATACTAAATAAGATTAAAAACATGTGCATAACTCATACACATCATACACCCAAGGGATCGAAAAGGATGAGGAGCATCAGAGATAGTGAGACCTTGGAAGAAGACACAAGTGAGCGAGAAGGATGACATGGGAAGGGAATCGACGGGCTCGATGCATCCAAGGTACGAAGAGCTATGAAAGAATACTCTGGTGGAGCGAGGACACACGGATAGTGAGCTAGAATAGCTATGTGCATCCGAAGAACGAGAAGCCGAGAGGAAGCCTACATAAGATAAGTTGGTGAGATGAGTTGAGCAATTTCTACTTGGGACGGGAGTAGACTCAACCATAGGTTGAATCAAGCATAGTCGACTAAGTCAGAAGGTTCGAGAGACCAAAATAAGGGTTTCAATAGATCAGATCTTCCAATTGACCAAACCAGTCGGTTTAGTCGGCTTATGCATAATTTATCCATTATCTATTTAGCATGATATCGTTGGATTCAGATTGTGCGACAAAACATGGGATTGAGCGATCGAAAGCCACATAGAAGCTGATCCAGCAGCGTAGATCCGATGTAAGCAGTAGAAGATGATCGAAGTGCGGGATCAAGTGATCGGATGCCACATGGAATGCGATCTAGAACAATGATCTTAGCTTATCAGGTTTAAGTCGATCGGAAGGGTAATCAAGCGATCAAAAATATGCCATGTCAGCAATAAGGATGAGTGAAGACCTCCTCGTGGAAGAGATCAACTTGCCATGTCAGCTGTTTTCGATCAACCGATAAGACTTTTCGATCGACCGAACGTGTCATGTCAACACTTGACCAAAGACTATAAAAGGAGGTGAGGAGCTCGTGTTCTCAACACCACACAACCATGGTCAAAGCTGCATTCGAAATTTATTGTTTTTCTTTCCTCCTTGTATCTTGTTCTTAAACGTTGTAAGAAGTTTCTCCACCTCTAGCACATTATTGAAGAGCAGATGGATAGTGGACAAGTTGTTAGTATTAGCCCTAAGAGTCAATTATGAGATGATTAGGTTTATTGGGTTAATGGTTATGGATTGACTTATTGGGTTATGGATTGACTTATTAATGCAAATCATAATAAAAGGCTTATGCAATTTCTATATCACATATTAAAACATTACTACAACCTAGTATACGCCTTCGCAAGTGGCTCTGATACCACTGTAAGGAT
>JBBUKS010000095.1:3222187-3232385 GCA_038050645.1 Hedychium gardnerianum | reverse complement strand
CATTTTTTTGATTCTAGTTATTGATTATGTGAAGAAATGAATAAAATTAGAGATACAATTCTACATGACTCAAATTTCGAATTTCCTTCCTCCTTTTTCAGTTCTTTCATTTCAGTTCCTTAGCTTTAGGATAGGGAGAAAAGAAAAAAAGCATATGGAACCTCAACAAAAATGTGATAGATCGAAGATCGAATTTGGGAGACCAAAAATTTAAATGTGGATCCAATCTAGGGAGGGTTCGCCGATGAGATTAAGTTGATGATAACAATACAAAAAGATACTTCTATTACTCAAAAGGGTACTTCAATAATCGAAAATGTGTATCGAGAGTATAAATAAGACAAGATCTATATTATCATATTAAGTTTCACCGGTTCAAATCATCAACATATCATTGAATTCACGGATCAGACTCAAACTATTAGATCAATACCAATAATGTCCAATAATATATTTGTCCCATTTGAAATTCAAAATTTCCCTCTTATTATTCTTTTAAGTATTTTATCATTACAATATACTCATGCATCACAAAATAATTTTTATATATATTTTCATTAATTCAAGTATCCAAACCTTATAGACTTGACTAATCCCAGAAGTGAGTGACCTTTCCCTTGGTTCGTCCACTGAATAAATCTAAAAGTACTCACGACAATTCACCCAGCAGCCGACCTCCATAATAAAAAATCCACTGTAAAACCTACCCTTGTCCCAGTTGAGTTTCGAACCATGATACTCTGTGAATCCATCAAATTAAATGATTTACAACTGCGCAGTATATATATATATATCTTCTCCTACACGCCTGTGTGCACTTGGGGCACATGGAACGGATCCAAATGCCTCAATTGTTATCAAATTTATTTTTTTTTGTTTATTTTTTTTAACTCAGAGTTAAGCAATTAGATTTTGCCTTTATGGTTCAGGGAATGAGCTATAGTGTTCAAGCTAAAAAAAATCTAAAACGAAAAAAAAAATTAGATGTTCACGGGATAAAATATTTAGGGTTTAGGATTTAAATAATTTTTTATTTTTAAAAAATAAAATAAAAACAAAAATCACAAAATGTATAGCTCGAGGCGCTTAGATCAATTCCAGGCACCTCGAGCATCTGTCGCGCACAAGCGCGCACATTGAGTCGCGCATGAATCAAATCCCTATGTATATATATATTGATAATCTAGGTATTTAACTTTTCAAATCAATTAATTATGGAGGTGACTGGTCAGGTCCCACGGAAGTTTTTTCACCAACTACCAAGGTAAATCCGGAAGCACAAACAACTTATCGTTCCATAGTCAAGTTCCAAGATTGTCTTCTCATGAGAGAAAATTAATCCACGGTATGCCACAACTAGGAATCAACTCGAGAATGTTTGATTAATTATGGAAGTGTTTTATCATTGTATCGTAGCCCGAGGAATAAGAAATTAATTTATAATATGTCGCAGATAGAAATTGATCCATAGATACCTAGATGATTTATATGATGCATGGCGAACTTGTTTTCCAAGGTTCATTATACACAAAATTATCTTAATCCAAATATAAATATATTTTGTTAATTTTTATTCTATTTTGTTTGTTGGGTTGTTGTTATTGTTGTTAATGCTACCTTGGTCTATCTCTGTATATTTCAGTCTATACAAAATAATTCAAGACTAATTTTTCTAATTTTTTTTTAAAGAAATACCTATAAATGATATGTTTTTAGATTCATCAAAAGAATTAAGGAGAAAGATCTTATACAACTCAAACTACTTAAACCCTAAATTCTAAAATCGGGTAAGGTAAATGGTGTTTAGAAAACATGAGTAGAGATTTCGAAAGGAAGAATTACAAGGGAATTCATTTATTGTACAAATAATTTGTTTATAATCCTGTTAAATTTAGAAAAAAGTCTTTCAAAAGAAACTTCCAAGTATTTAATTTTTGGGAGAAAAATAAAATAGAAATAATTAATTTTTTAATATAATAAATGGCAAACTTTATAAAATTTTAAAAGACTATAATTATTTAAGATTTATTTAATGCAAGCATTCAAATTTGAAAAGTATTTTACTTTTTTAATAATATTAATGTACAATTTTTTTTTCTTTTTAAAGCAGATAATATAATTATAAACCATTAAAAACAAGTAGAAATTGATTTAAATACAAGTGAGATTGAACACCAACAAGTTAAACAATATGATTAACTATTTATATATATTTTTATTTAATATTTACATATTTTACCATGAACCTAACGTTTATTTTAGAAATTATCAATTAAAAAGAGAAGTAAAATAAATATTTACTATTATTTATTTTTAACACTTTTAAATTTATTAAAATTTGAATTATGTGTTAAATTTAATAACTTTTATTTTATTTTCAAAAATATAAATTAAAAAATATATACGTTTTTTACAAGAAAACTCATAATTTCATTAAAATAATGACATATTACAAATGTTCCAACCAAGGGAAAATTCCTATTCTCCCAAACAAGTGGGGAAGGGGAAGAAGAAACAAAACGAGCTATACGATGTGTAGCAAAGTTTGTCGTGCGTCTAATATATACGAGAGCAATAGTGTGCGTTTTCTCCATAAGCTTGTGAATTTGCAAAATTCGAGCTCCCATATAATGTAAATTCTCATCCCCATCCATGACTGCCTGCACAAATGTTAACGAGTTAGAAATAACCAAAAGTCTTCTTAAGCCCTGAGCATTAGCGAACACTAGTCCTTCGTGAATTGCATTGAGTTCACCTTCTGTAATCGAGTGTGGTGCTTGTGTGCACCTCTCAAATCTATATATCTTCATTCCATAATAGTTCAATTTCTCATTGATACAAGCGTCAACCTCCAGCTTTAATATTCTCAGTAGCGGATTCATATGTTATGTGGCTCTTCTGTAGCTTGATTCGATTAGATGAGGTCTCAATTCCGCTACACGTCTTTGAAAATCCTGGAGTAGAGCATCATACCATTTCAGGCTATGTTTCAGTGCCCCAGACTCTTTCCCATTAGTAGTTTTCATGCGCATTTTCCACAACCCCCATATATAGGGATGATAATTTTCCCCACGGGTTCGGGACCTGTGGGAGAAAACCCGCAACGGAAGCGGTTTTGGGGATTTTTCAAATCCCCGCACTTGAACGGGGGAGGGTGTTAGTATTAGCCCTAAGAGTTAATTATGAGATGATTAGTCTTATTGGATTAATAGATATGGATTGACTTATTGGGTTAATGGTTAATTCAATATGCTAAAATCTAACCCATTAAAGATGATTAATAGAGATTAATCATGCATTCAAGAAGGAAGATTATTGAGTTAGACTCAAATATATCCAACTATTGAATTGAGTCCAATTTGAATTAAATTCATGGAGTCAATTCGGATTGATCAATGAGTTTCATTGGGTGAACTCGAATTTACCAAGGTAGAAGAAAAGTTAATTTTGAATTGATCATGATTAGACTCAACCAACTAAGAAGGATTAATGATGCTCATTAATAGAGATTAATGGAGCATTGATGAAAAGAAGATCAAGAGGTAAAAACCTTTGGTATTGATTGGATGAATATAAAAGGTTGTTAAATAAGATTTTCATGTAATTTTCAAATTTGATTCCTTTTTTTCTCCTTCTTCCTTGGCCGAAACCCCTCGTGTGGTTGCTAGTATAATTTTAGGTGATTTTTCTTTTTCAAGTTTGTGAGTTCGTGAGACGGACGGAACGTATTCGTGTGGATACCGAAAGAGACGCGAATATTTGATCGTGCTAAAATTTAATAAATTCTAAAATTACTGTCGAGAGAACATAGCTCATACAATAAAAATATAATTCTTATAATTCTTGATATATGAATTTCTTTCATATGAATCTTTTGGAAGAATTTTAATTTTATTTCGTTGCTTAAGATCCTCATAATACTGACGCCCTTGTCGAGTGTTTTGTTCGATCGAGATCGCTGTGGATTCTTTGGATCGCGCGCAAGCAGAGCTGCGTCTTCTTATGACACGCCAGCATGAACTCTTCCTCCATGTCCAACTCCGTCGGTTTCTCCGTCGGTCCTCCGTCGCCCGGGACCGGCATCTCCCAGTCGAAGTAGTAGAGAAGGCAAGCGAGAACCAGGTCCACGCTCGCCATCCCGAACGTGCTACCGGGGCACATCCTTCTACCCGCCCCGAACGGTATGAGCTCCAAGTTGGTCCCCTTCAGGTCCACCCCGCAGCTCTTCCCACCGGCGGCGAACCTCTCCGGCTTGAACTCCGTGGCGTCGTCCCAGTACCTCGGGTCCCTCCCCAGCGCCCACGCGTTCACCAGCACCCTCGTCTTCGCCGGAATCCAGTAGCCCATCACCTCCATCTCTTCCTGGCACTCCCGCGGCAGCAACAGAGGCAGGGGAGGGTGAAGCCTCATCGCCTCCCTCACCACCAGCTTGAGGTAACTCATTTCGCCGACGTCGTCCTCGGTTACCGTCCCCTTGCCTCCCACCACCCGCATCACTTCCTCTTGCGCCTTCCTCATCGCCACCGGATTCTTCATCAGCTCCGACATCGCCCATTCCATGGTCGTAGAGGTAGTCTCGCTCGCCGCTGCAAAAAGATCCTATTTTGATACAAAAATTAGTATCCTCGATGCAATTGATAATCTCAAAAGCATGATTACTCACAAAAATCATAGCTTTGATGGACAAGTCCGTGAGAGGGAACGGAAGGCTGCCTTCAGCTTGAACCTTGAGCAGGGTATGCACCATGTCCTCCTCTGCGCTCTGCTCTGCAGACGTTTTACTCCTCTGTCTGTGCTCCTTGATGATGCCATCCAAGATGGCATCCGCCTCGAGGTGCAGCCGCTGCATCTTGGAAGACAACAAGCGGTTGAGCAACCCGAGGAGCGGCGACGATGGGTACAAGTCGGCCAAGTTGAATCCCCCTGATGCTTCGAGCCCCTTATTTATCAACCGTAGGAACTCCTGCTGATACTTGCACTTGCTCCCGATGATGGCCCTCGCCGCGATGTCGTTCGCGAGCACCTTAAATCTGCTGCTAAGATTCACGCTTTGGGGTGCCAACATAATGTCGCTCATAAATTTCAGCACCTCATCTTCGCGGATGTGGCGGAAGGACTGGACGCGCTTGGCGCTGAGGAGCTCCACCATGCTCATTTTGCGGAGCTCGCGCCAGCAGATGCCGTAGGGCGCGAAGACAATGCCGTCGCCGCCGTAGGCGATCAACTTGGCTGAATGGATGACGGGGCGCGTGGCGAAGCTGACGTCGTGGGTCTTCATGATCTCGGCGGCGGCCCCAACGGAGGAGATGACGAGGGTGGGAACATGGCCGAACTTGAGGAGCATGGCGGGGCCGTATCGCTGGGACATGGACGCGAGGGTCTGGTGCAGCAACGGGCCGAGAAGATGGTGCAGGCTGCCGATGACCGGGAAGTTGAACGGACCAGGAGGGAGGGGCTTGCCGTGGCCCCGCCGTCGGTCATGTATACGCCTGAGGAAGAGGAGGAGGAGGAGGGGGGCGAAGAAGAGGATGAGAAGCTTCAGGGTAAAAGCTTCCATGGCCACGCTATGGAGTTTAATCGTTCCGCCCTCCAACTTCCACAGTGTGTGAAGTGATATATATCGTAGAATATGATTTGGATGGACGCCGGCGACGGATATGGAATCTTGCTTCTTCGGAGATGCTTAGTTTGTGAGTTGGGATGAAGACGAAGGGGGAGATTAGTTTAATCTTCCGTCTTCGTTATGAAAATTTATATTTTCAGGCCGCCAAGAACGACAAAAAGGATTCCGCTTAAAATATTTCGACTGGTTGGAACGGATTCTGTCCTTATTGTTTAAAAAATTGGGCAAAGATGAAATCGTCTCCCAATTAAGTTGGATTTTTTTTTAAAAAAAAAATCAGATATAAGTCTTTCGTCTGGTTAATTCTGAAGTTATTTACCATTCAATCCCATGTCAGTCATCAAGTGAATTCAAAAGGCATAAGTGGAACATGATATGATATTAAAGTCTGGTTTTGGCTTTTATAAATGACGTTGTAGTTAGCAGCAGAAATAATACTGACTTGGATTGGACCGTTCGATTGTTCATAAGCAAAGAATATTGATAGAATTAAGATAAAAAGGATCAATTTTTTTTATTTGAATTTGCGGATTTAATTCGATTCATGACTATTTATTTGTAAAATCAAAACTTATGGGTTTCGAATCCTAGAGTAAATGATTGATTTTATACGACAGCAAAATGTTTTTTTTAATGAAAGATTGAGCATTAAAAAGATATGATTTAGACTTTGTTCAAGAAAAATTAATTGTTTATTTATATGGGATTATCGGCTTTGATTTTTTATATTATATTTTACTATATAAATATTTTAAATTTATATTTTTAAAATTTTACAAATAGAGTTTATTTTTTATAAAAACATTTTATTTTATGTTATATTTTTTTCTTATTTTTTTTTCTAATTATTTCTAATGGGAAAAATCTTTTTCTCAGGGTGCAAATCACGGCAAGAATAATTGAATATAGTGACTCAAATTTCGATAGTTAATCAATTGCTGATGTAATTAACAATTGATTAGTGATCAAAAATTTTTGTCGTTAATATTTTGGTCATCAATCTTATTTAGCGATGGAAACGAAATTTCATCGCTATAGTTAGCGATGAAATTAAACGTCCATCGTTAAATATTACGACAAAATTTAATTTCTGTCATTAACTGTAGTGGCGGAATTTAATTTTCGTCGCAAACTGTAGTGACGGAATTAAATATTCATTGCTAAATATAGCGACTGTTCCTGCGTCGAGATCTTGGACGAACGAGCCATCAGGGAGTTGGAGCTAGTGTTCACGGAGTCACCATGACTAGGAGGAAGGTGGGGGTGAGCTGTCTTCGAGATGGACTAGGTTGCGGAGTCTCCGAAAAAAGGGGGTGAGCTGTCCTCGCAACCAGAAGAAGGTGGGGTGGCCGGAAATACCTACGGATCTATAGAAGTGAACCACCGAGCACTACCTAGAAGGCCGAATCATCTGAAAAATCTGTGAGGAGTAACAGAGCGAAGGAGGAGGTCGAATGGAGTCAGGGCTGCCCCAACCTTCCACTCCGACGCTTAAGTCAGTCTCCGATGATGTCATATAGAAGATGAACAGTACTGTATAAAAACTGAATGTAAAAGTATACCAGACCTGCAAGACCGAGTCGGAGGCCGCTCGGAGTCGAGCGGCACGGAGCCGAAGGGCCGGAAGGCCGAAGGTGGTGCGGAGTTGGAGGACCGAAAGCGGCACGGAGACGGAGGGCCGAAAGCTGAACAGTAATAGATGTAGTTATATGTAAAGGGGTGCGCCTTCGGAGAGAATCTTTAGGCTTGCGGGGGAGGGTCTTTTATAAATAGTGCATTTCATAGGATGTCTTATCCGTGATAAAAAATGTATCGTGTCACAGGTGTCAGAGGTCGTGTCGCCCATCTCTGGTACTGTAGGAGATCGTGGGAGACCACACTATGTCGACCACACTATGTCGACCATGCTGCTCTACGTGTCTTGTCAGTCCACGTGCTATAAAACAGTTAGATCAAGATCGACAGGGCCGAGTAGAGCCAAGATTAGGGCCGGTGGATCGGGATCGAGGGCGGAGGTAGCCAGGATCAGGGTCGGAGGTAGTTGGGATCGGGGCCAACGGGAGAGATGTTGTTACGTGGAGGAGAAGCAACGGCGGTCCAATCCATGGTTAGGAATGGAGCAAAGGTTGCTACTTGAAACATATTTGTTAAAGCTTCCTACCAGACTTGTCTTAGAATTGAATAATTATTATTTCGTTCCTGCATTAATAAAGAACATTATTTCTATTTTTTACTTAAATAGAAAAGGTTTTTATTTGATTTTTAGTAACAATTATTGTTATATAACTTTGAATGACGTTCTTTATGGTATTGGAACTTTATGTAATAACATCTACGCGTTAGATATATCCGGTGACGTATTTAATATCAAAACCAACAACAAACGTGCTCAGAAGGATGATCAGTTAACCTCCTACTCGTAACATTGTCACCTTGGTCATATAAGAAAGAAACGCATGTCCGAATTACAAAAGATTGTAATTTTCTAATCATTTGAATTAGATTCATTTGATACATGTGATTTATATTTAAAAGTCAAGATAACAAAGTTACCTTTTTCAAAAAAAGGTGAACTAGTTCCAATAGTCCTTATACATGCCGATATATGTGGACCAATGTCAACTCATGCATCAGGAGGTTATAGCTACTTCATTACTTTCATCGATGATCACTCTCGACTTGGGTATGTGTATCTAATGAAATACAAGTCTGAAGCCTTTGAAAAGTTCATAGAATTCAAAAATAAAGTAGAAAACTAACTTGACAAAAGTATTAAGATACTTCGATCCGATTAAGATGGTGAATATTTAAGTCAAGAGTTTCAAGATTATCTAAGGGACAAATGGAATATTTTCTCAATGGACTCCGCCTTATATGTCATAACACAATGGTATATCAGAAAGGCAAAATCGAACCTTGTTAGATATGGTTAGGTCGATGATGGATCGTGCAAGTCTTCCCAAATTCTTTTGGGGTTATACTCTCATGACAGTTGTTTACTTGCTAAACAAAGTCCGGACAAAGGCAATGTCAGCTACTCCATTTGAAGATATGAGAATGTCCTGCTTATTTGAAGAGGACTATATCAGACAAGCTATATGCTAAGTCTGATAAGTGTCTATTTATTGGTTACCCTAAGGAAAACAAAGGATTACCAATTCTATCATCCCTTGGAACAAAAGGTGTTTATTTTAAGACATACTATTTTTCTAGAAAAAGAATTTCTCTTGCAGGAACTAAGTGGGAGTATGGTTGAACTAGATGAAGTTCAAGAGACTCCAATAGACACTAATGAGATAACTAGTCAAAAATCATAATCGATTATGACATAACCTCCTCGTAGATCAGGTAGGACACGCAATATTCCTGAGAGATATGAATCTCTTATAAGTGAATCGAATGACGTGTTACTTATTGAGGATGAAGAACCTACTGATTATGAAGAGACTCTGAAATATTCAGAAATGAACAAGTGACTTATAGCCATGAAGTCCGAAATGGATTCCATGTATGAAAACCAAGTCTAAAACTTGGTGGACCCATCTGAAGGCATTACGCCTATTGGGTGCAACTGAGTTTTCAAGAAGAAAACTGACATGGATGGTAATATAATTACATATAAAGCAAGATTGGTGGTGAAAGGCTATCGTCAATGGGAAGACATTAACAATGACAAAACCTTCTCACTAGTGGTCATGCTAAAATCCATTTGGATACTCTTGGCCATATCAGCTCATCATGATTATGAGATATGGAAGATGGATGTGAAAACAACTTTCCTTAATGCAAACTTGCTTGAGGATGTGTATATGATACAACCTGAAGGTTTCATATATGTTAACAAAAATAAAGTATGCAAACTTCAACAGTCCATTTATGGACTGAAGTAGGTATCCATGAGTTGGAATATTCATTTTGATGATGCAATCAAAGAGTTAGATTTCTCACAAAATCCAGACGAACCTTGTGTGTACCAAAAGGTTAGTGGGAGTATAATTATATTCCTAATATTATATGTTGATGACATATTACTTATAGGAAATGATGTGTCAGTTCTACAGTCAGTTAAAGCTTGGTTGTCCAAGATGTTCTCCATGAAATACATGGGATAAGCAATTTATATCCTTGGGATGAAGATCTATAGAGATAGATCGAAAATGTTGCTTGGTCTTTCACAATCTACATATATAGACAGAGTGCTAAATCGATTTAGCATGTCTGAATCCAAGAAAGGTTTTGTACCCATGAGGCATGAATTCACCTTTTAAATTCTATGTGCCCACGCACAGATGACGAGAGGATTTGCATGAGTAAGATATCCTATGCGTCTGCAATAGGATCTATCATGTATGCTATGTTATGTACAAGACCCGATGTATCATATGCTTTGAGTGTCACGAGAAGATACTAGTCAGATCCAAGAATGGATCATTGGACGACTGTCAAGACAATCCTTAAGTACTTAAGAAGAACTAAGAATATGTTCTTGGTATATGGAGATGATGACATGGTTATACGCGGGCGGGTATATGGATGCTAGCTTTCAAACAGACAAGGATGACTCCAAGTTCCAAT
>JBBUKS010000095.1:3208956-3222087 GCA_038050645.1 Hedychium gardnerianum | reverse complement strand
GACGGAACGTGTTCGTGTGGATACCGAAAGAGGCGCGAACACTTGATCGTGCTGAGATCCAACAAGTACCAAAGTTGATGTTGGGAGAACATAACTCATGCAACAAAGGTATAACTCTTATAACTCTTAGTATACGGATTTCCTTCGCATGGATCTTGTGGAAGGATCTTGATTTTATTCCGCTGCGCTTATGTTGCTTTTGCGCTCTAGATCCTTACAAAGGATATGAAGATGCTATCCCCATCCTCGAACTCACCCCGATATATTAAATCATGAATTATCAATGTTATTATATATGTATTATTTAATTAATATTAGTATTTATATGTTATTGGATTCTTGTATTAATATTTTTATGAAAGATGTTGAAAATTTTAAAAAAAATGCCAAGTAAATGAACATTTGAAGCGGTGATGGGGACGGGGATTTAATCCTCGTGGGCTCGGGGATAGAGATTCCCCGATTAGACAAAACTGGGGATGAGGGGGGAGATGGGGATGGTAAACCCGCCCCACCCCGTCCCATTGTCATCCCTACTCACATACATATGGCTAAGCTCTCGAATTATGTTCGGCTGCACTTAATTTTTAACCATTTACAGACATCTAGCGTTTCCATATCTCACACCTTTGAAATAACACCCCAAAATATTGTTTCTTTCCAAACAATCCACACCGCAGGACATAGGAACAGAGCATGTATGGAACTGTCAAAATGAAAGCCACACAATGAGCAAGATTCTGAGAATGGAACCCGATGGCGATGGAGATTAGCTGATATAGGGATGATATCAAGCGATAGTCTCCGCCAAAATATTCAGATTTTGGGAGGAATGTCTAAATTCCCTATGAATTTCCACCACTTTTTACATGACACTTCCGACTGGTTTTCTGGAGGATCCAGCAATCCACACGCTAAATGGTATCCACTCCATACAACATATTTCCCCTTTCTATCAAACTTCCAAAATCTCTCATCATCCATATCTCTCGAGATCAGTGGGATCTTCAATATTTGATTTATTATGTAAGGAGCAAACTCACTAGTAATTTGTGCTTCATTCCAGCTACCTTCCCTTAGCAGATTGCAAACCCTTGAATCATCATGCAGTTGTACATGAGCTTGGGGTTTTAAGATGTTGTGGTTTTCTGACAGCCACTTATTTTTGTATATCTTGATTTTGCTCCCATCACCGACTCTCCAACATACTCCTTGTTCCAAGAGATTCCTTCCCCACAGAAACGAGTGTCATGCATAGGACGGATTATGTCCAATAGGAGCGTGCATTATATCTATGTGTTTAAAGTAGCGAGCCTTTAGAACCCGAGATAGCAATGCTTGTGGGTATCGAATGATCCTCCATACTTGCTTCGCCAATAGAGCTTGGTTAAAGGGACTTAATCTTCGGAATCTCATACGTCCCCTTCATTTCGGCAAGCACAATGACATTCACTTTTTCCAGTGTAGTTGCTTTTTGCCATCATCCACCCCCACTAAAAGTTTACACACTCCATTTCAATCTCCTCACAAATTGATATCGGTATTCGGAAGCAAGACATAGCATAAGAAAGAATAGCTTATAATATTGATTTAATGAGCACTTCTTTACCTCCCACGGAATACATTTTGTGCCCCCAACTCCGTACTCATTTAAGCACTCTCTCCTTTATATAGGAAAATTGTAGTTTCTTGTTGCGCATCAAAAAAGTCGGGAGTCCTAAATACACCTCATGGCCTTGGACCACTGGTATAGAAAAAAATCACTTTGATTGCCTCGATATCTACCAATGGTGTATTTGGACTGAAAGAGAGTGTAGACTTCTCAAAATTGATTAACTATCCTAAAGCATTCTCATACTAGTGCAAATAGTCCTGGATATTGGCATCGTCGTTTATTTTTTCTTTAAAAAAATTTAAGCTGTCGTCAATGAAGAATAGATGGGATATGGTTGGATAAGAGCTAGAAATTCGTATTCCTTGGAAAGCCCGACGAGACTCTAAAGTTATGAGCATAGATGACAAGCCTTGTGTGCATATCACAAATAGATAGGGGGATAAGGGATCCCCTTGTCATAGCCCTCTCTATGGTTGAATCGATCCAAACACTTCCTGATTCAATACATAACTATATTTCACATTGATCACACAGTTCATAATCTTACTAATCCAAGTATCAGCAAACCCCAATTTAGCCATTATCGCCTTCAAAAATGACCATTCAACGCGTTCATAAGCTTTGCTCATGTACAATTTTAATGTCGCATAGCCCCACTTCCCTTTTTCGTGACTTCTCATCCAGTGAACGCATTCAAATCCCAGTAAAATATTATCAATAATAAGGCAGTTGGAGACTCATTAATAACATTCTATAATATGGGCCGAAGTCTATTAGTGAAGGCTCGAGCGACGATCTTATAGCATACCTTGCACAAGCTAATAGGCCGGAATTCTTTCATCATTAAAGGATTCGCTACTTTTGGTATGAGTGTAACAATTGTATCATTCCATTTCGCAAGAGAATCCCCCTCATTCAATACACCAAGAATCGTAGTCGTAATGTCCCGATCGACTATGTCTCAAAACTTTTGATAAAAGAGAGCTGACATACCATCAGGACCTAGTGCTTTATCCGGATGCATATCAAAAAAGTGTCTTTTTCACTTTGGTCCCTGAAAATGGAGCGCATAGTAGATCATTCATGGGCTAACTTATCCTTGGCTCCATAGTACTCAAAATGATCTCCAAATCACTTGCAGTAGGCTTAGTGGTAGTGAATAACGTGCCAAAGTAATCCATTATGATCTCTGCCATGGACTGGGGGGGTGGTACACAGGTCGCCATGAAAGGATACTAAGTCGTGAATCGCATTTGTGGCTCGCCTTTGGTTTGCCTGAGCGTGGAAGAATTTGGAATTATGGTCTCCCCATCATAGCCAATTACTTCTACTTCGTTGTTTCCAATATAATTCTTCTTGCGAGCATAATTTTTCAATTGCTCATTCTTTGTCCCGTATGACCTTATTAGAACCCTTCCAACACTTGTCCGTTTTAAGATAATTCATAGAAGTTCTTTTAGCTTTAATTTTCTTTGGCAACTCTCAAAATTTTTGCTCGTCCCATTATTTCAAAGTCTCACTGCATGTTGTAATCCTATCAAGGAGTGTAGCCCCCTGATGAACCGCATTCCACCCTTCATTCACTACCATATTGCACTCATCCTCTAATACCCACATTGGTTCGAATCAAAATCTCTTGGATTTGTGATGCAATCGCTCTGGAGCTTCCCCATTCGGCTTTCTCAACTCAAGTAGTATCAGTCGATGATCAGAATGATAAAATTTAAGGGATTTAATCCATGCTGAAGGGTATAATATTCTCCAATTAAAGGTACCTATGAATCTGTTGAGGCGCTCAAGAATCAAGTTATCGCCCCCTCTTCTGTTAGACCACGTGAAAAATTCTCTTTCACAATGTAGATCTTACAAGGCACATTCATCCAACACCTCTCGAAAAGCACTAACATGTGATGTTGCTCTCTAATTTCCATCCCTTTTTCACTATCATAGCACAGCTCATTAAAATCTCCTCCCACAAACCAAAGTAGCTCATCAAGATTATCCATCCTGCATAATCTTCTAAGTAAAGTCCATGATTTTCGTCGGTGCGATGCCTTCGAGTGTCCATAAAACCCAGTAAATATCCACTGTCCATCTCCTTCTACAATAGTACACTCTATATGACCCTTTGAGAAAGACATGACATCCAATTTCAAAGGATTTTTTCACACGACTAAGAGTCCACCACTCTTTTCATTACAATCCATTATAAAGCATCCATCAAATCCAAGCAAATGTTTCTAGTTTTTGCTTTGATAATCCATTAGTTTTGTTTCCGATACAAAAATAAGGGAGGGCTTCTTTTCGACGATTAATCATCGAAATTCTCGGAATGCTTGTTGGTTCCCGAGCCCCCGAGCATTCCAGATAATGCAACTTATGGTGAATGATGGGGCTGTCCTATAGCCACCGCCATAATCTCCACATTCATATTAGCCGAGCCTTCCATTACTAATTTCTTCTTTAGTGGGCCCGGACCATCATCATCCTCAGACCAGACCAGCGCCCTCTTGCGCTCACCTCCCATCAATTCATCAGTAGCATGGTTCCTTAAGTTTTGATGGCTTTGTGCAATGCATGTTCATTGGCTCATGCTGCATTTTTGCTGGTCTATTTTATTTGCATCGGTTTCAACTCGCTGGTTGCTACCTATACTTGAGAGCGGGCATTTTTCCAACCTTCTAGTGTCTTTCTCCCTCGTCATATCCTTCGGTTGTTCAGGATAAACTGAGTTTTTCCTTGCATCTAGTAATCCTTCCATAATTCCCTCGCTAGTCAGGGATGTTGGTGCCCTAGGACCATTGTTAAGGGTATGAATTTGCCCCTCCATATCAGCAATATAATTACCCATGACATTCTATGTGCCCGTATCTCCGATAGATGGCACCATCGATCCAAATCTCGCTATATCCCTCTTGCAACTTGCCACCCCTGAGCCATCGAGCATGGTGTTTTTCTTTGGAGACATGCGCCGCTTATTTTTGTTTTGATAGCTTGATGTCTGCATCCAAGTTCCATATTCCACATCTAACTTATCAGCATTTGTATCATCACATTCCTTGATCGAGTGCCCTATCCTTCCACAAGCATAATAAAATTCTAGTAATTGTTCATATACACATAGAAATATCACTTATTCCCACCCCTCACCCATATCCACTGTAATACACTTCTTCAGAGGATCAGAAATATTAGTGTTGACTCTAATTCTAACAAATCTCCCAATAAATGTTCCACACTCACCTAGATCGATGGTTTCCACATCGTCGATTTGTGAGCCAATCTGATGCAATATTGTGTTATTCATAAATTCAATCGATATATTATGGCACTGAGCCTGTAAGGAGACTTTATCGAACAAGTGCTTGCATGGCGTGACGAATTCCTCCAATTCTTTGAACGCTATCAAATTCGTGAAAAAATTCCATGGCCTCTCCTGTACTACTCGTCTTCGGTTCACATGCGAGTGAAAATCCACAATAAAGATATTCCCCTTGGGATGGGTTGTTGATTGATACATGGAGCATTGCCACCATGAGATTTAGAGTTAAATCCTGACTAATTAGCTAGATTTCTGCTCTCTCCTATATATTGGTCACTATTCGAATTAGTAGTCATCTGTGATTTATCTCCTTCGTATTAATCTTGAAATGAATTGACAAGGCACTGAAGTGAACGTTTTACCTTTTATCACCATATAATATGCGGAGCATTTGTTTCTTAAAAGTCTAACTATTTATCGTCTTGTGAGAAAAGACTTTCACTACAAGGTAATTTCGGACTCTTTCTGTGTCAATCTTTCATGCCTATCAAGCAGAATTGTTGGATGCTTAATTCGATTTGAAAACTTCATCTTCTCTACCAATCGGTTATATCATTAGGATCCATCTTTCATGATGAAAGCTACATATAGAATTAAGCAAGTTAAAATAGATAAAGGTCTCTTGCATGGAGCACCAAGCCGACCCAAACTAGGATTTTCAAATAAATTGAAGGAGAGAGAAGAATTTTTTTAAAAATTAAAATATTTTTAAGGAGTCACTACTATTTGTTTTTTTTTAATGTATTTTATTTAAGGACATAAAAATATATAGCTATCACAATTCCCAAGTGTACGTATTCCATAATAATCGCAAATTAAATTATTTTTATATTCTATATTTATTGTTATTAAATAGTAAGCACATGATTCACATTTTAATATTCCATTTATTTTTTAAAATAAAAATTCAACCCTTAAGTTTACCTTTTTTTTAGAATACCTCTTAAAATTTTAATTATATTGGTAAACAATTCAATTTTATATAAATTTTAATCTAAAAGTAGTAAAAAAAAATCTAGTTAGGAAATAATTTAATAGAGTGAAATGATAAAAAAAAATTAGGGGGAAAAATTAGAAACACACGCAAAACTTTGAGGAGCAAATTGAAAACTTCCATTGCTATGATTGACTCGACTGCATTTAAATTTCTTGTCCTTTTCCTTTTCCTTTTACCTTTTCCTTTGACCTCGCCATCGTTCCCACTTCCTCGCCCTCCTTGCTCCATTGCAGCCATGTCGGAGATCGTGACCGTGGCATGGCAGCGTTACCTTCGGCAGCTACAGCTCCATCCCCTCAGAACAAAGGTCCGATTGTTGTCTCAAAGTATGTTCCTTTGATGGATTTCAATCTGCTCCTCACGGTGTTTGTTTATGGCAGGCCATCACTTCAGGGGTTTTGGCCGGGTGCAGCGATACGATCGCGCAGAAGATTTCCGGTGTCAAGAAGCTCCAGTTGAGAAGGTTGCTTCTCTTCATGGTAAATGATTTCGTTCGATTGGTTTTCGGCCCCTGGTAAATTAGGGGTTTTGTTTTCATAAAGGGAAGAAAGATATCGTTTTGATATGAAAAAGCATGCTCGATGAGCTGTCTGAAGCCTCGGTTTGTTGATTCAGTGCCCACATGTTCCATGTAATCATTTGCAGATTTGCTCCTGTAGGTTTTGATTGTTATAGTTTCTACTCTTTTTTGAAAGATTTTGCATCTCGTGTTGACTTTATTTGTTGATGGATGAAGTTTCGTGGATAAGTTTGTAGCAAGTAGGAATCCTTTCAATAAGTTTGTTAGCCTCATTTTGAATAGATTGTGAAACACACAACAAAGGATAGTCCTATGTATTGGTGGTAGGCATTCACAAGTTTTATTTGTTTGATCGTGCATCACTTCTACAAGGAGAAGAGTGAAGATACAGAGTCAAGTTTTTCAGTTTCTGTTTATTACGCATAGGCCACCCTTTTTAATGCTGATTGATTGATAAAATGGGATGAAGTGCATCTATGTTTAGAAAAAGTAGTTGAAAGTGTGAAGAGCAAGCGTGTTTGTTGTTGTCAACAGTTTTTTCAAATTTGGCTTGCAAAATATGGTGTATTTTCTTCAACATGATCGTTAATTATGAATTTATATGAATGTCGTTATTTTAATAGAGTGCAATTGGAACCAAGATAAGACTGTCTTTATCTGATTTGTCTACTTGAACATATTAAAGTCATGTTAATTGTAACCACTTGGACGTTTCTTGATATTTAGTAAAAGAACAAACTTATTTGATAGTAATATTCTTTGTTCAACTAAGCTACACAAATTTAGAAAAAAAAAATTCTAAATCAAGCCTGTCTTGTTTTGATGGCATTTCCTTTATTTATGTTCTTTGATTAGATAATTGAGAATACATATTCTTTCTTCTTTTACAAATTGTGAACATTTTGCAGCTCTATGGTTTTTGTTATGCTGGACCTTTTGGTCACTTTCTCCACAAACTTATGGAAAAAATTTTTAAAGGGAAAAAAGGAAATGAAACTGTTGCCAAAAAGGTAATTTTTTTAGCCTTCTATTGAAGTAATTTGATATCTTGATTAGTTATCTGAGTTCTTCTGAATTGTGACTAAGATATTATCTGATCAGGTAGTTTTGGAACAACTAACAGCCTCACCTTGGAATAACATGATTTTTATGATGTACTATGGATTAGTTGTTGAAGGTTTGCATTCTATGAACTTCTCTATGTGAGGTTATTGCTATTGAATGTTTCTAGCTAAACTAAATACTCTCAGTTGGAGTCCCTTTTTTGTTATCGTTTTCTATATATGTTTCTAGTTAATTTCACTCTTCATTAAACTTACTTTGAATTTTTTGTTTTCTTTTTCCCAGATTGCTTGTTATCATGCATCTACAACACTTAAATTATTTGTTCACGTAAAATATTTCTAGTTAGCTGAGAAGTATTGAATCTTTTGGTACTGGTAAGGCAACAAAATTTGATTGATCTTTTAAGCACAAATTCTCACCACTCAAACATTTCCTTGCGTGAATTATGATGGAAAACTATAAGTAAATTAACAACCTAGAAGAATAATCCACTAGGATCTACTTTGATTTAAGGATCTCACCACTTGAACATTTTCTTACACTAATTATGATGGGAAATTACAAAAAAAAACTAACAACCTAGAAAAATAATCCACTAGAACCTACTTTGATTTCAGGATGTTAACATAAGTACTCTCTTTACATCTTTCAATTCGCACAATTGTTTTTGAGGCAAGTGTATGCAGATTGTCAGAGCAAATACTGACAATCAATATCTTCTTCTTTATAGTATAATGGCTTTTGGATGCATGCTATTTGTTTAATTCAACTTTAAGGAATCTTTTTCATTTGCTACAATTTGATGTCCACCCAAAGTTCTTGGTGGTTTTATTTGGATTTACTCAGTGTCCATCTGCAATATTCTTGGATATGTACTGTCAAATTCGTGATGATTTTGCTACTTTCTGAAATTTATATACCTATTAAAGCTTTTACTTGTTTTGAAAATGCAGGAAGACCATTTAACATAGTAAGCAAGAAAATAAGGAATGATTACCCATCCATCCAATTGACTTCATGGAAGGTTATCATCATTTACCATTGTATCTTTTGATATGCTGTCGTGGCTCATTCTCATACAATGTCTTTTTGGATTTTTGATCTGCATATATACAGTTTTGGCCAATAGTTGGGTGGATAAACTATCAATACATGCCTTTGCAGCTTCGTGTCCTGTTCCACAGCTTTGTTGCTTCTTGCTGGTTTGTGCTTCTCCTTCCATCGAATTAATATGCATCTAACTAAAGAGTTACTGTTGTAAATGTTTGGTCATCAGTGGATCAAATGATGGCTTATTGACTAAGCAATCAACAATCCTAATGAGCATAGCCATTTTCCTTAAGAATTAAGTCACCAGTGTCCAACAAGAGTCTGATGAATTTCCTCTCTCATGATATGACTAGATTATATTTTCTTTTGTGGCTTACATTGTCAAGGAAGAGCTTGTGGTCCACTCAACTTGAAAAACAAGGTTGTTGCTGCCTGCTAGAGTGCGTAAATCTGGTGGTTTGAGCTTCGTCTGGAGAAGGATGTTGTCATTAGAGAGATAGGAGAGACTAATGTGTTGGGGTTATAAGATTGTAAATAAAGTCTCACGTTAAAATATATGAGAAAGATCATAAATTTATAAGGAAAAAAATATCTCCATTGGTACGCAGCCTTTTGGGTAGAGCCCAAGAGAAAAATCATGAGGGTCTAGATCCAAAGTGTATAATATCATATCATCGTGGAGATATCTAAATTCCTTGCCAGAAGGTCGTCGACTGTGCACAAGAACTATGATCTAATCGAACCATGTGAATAGAGTATTGACCTTGAACTGTTAGAAGGTCTAATCGCCGACTGTGCACAAAAGTTATGATTTAATCGAACCATGTGAATAGACACCAGGCAGGAAGTCTTAGTTGCGGCTAGGCAAGGAAGTCCTAGTAGGCCGGGTGAACCGAGGGGCGGGAAGACCTGGCGGGTTGAGGATTGCGGCTAGGGAAGGAAGTCTTAGTAGACCGGGTAGACCGAGGGACAGGAAGACCTGGTGGGTCTAGAATTGGACGGGGGGTCCTGTAGTCCTTCGTTTGAGGGGGAGATTGTTGGAGTTGCAAACAAAGTCCCACATTGAAAATACATAGAAAATATCATAGGTTTATAAGGAAAAAATATCTTCATTGGTACAAGGCCTTTTGGGTAGAGCCCAAGAGTAAAACTCGAGGGCCTAGGCCCAAAATGGATAATATCATACCATCATGAATATACCATAAATTCTCTTGAATTCAAAGTGTGTGCGCAAAATCCACTCTAGCTTTTATATAACTAATCCACACTCCTTTTTGTATCTCTTGGGTTGTGTCCATCCAAGATTTTCCATGGATATTCAATTGCTTGAATGTTTTGGATTGTAGCAATTTGAAGCACTGGTTCACTCAAAATAGTTGGTTCATTGGGTCACACCACTTGGGTCCAAATGCAATGTTGGCGCACAGCCCACATGCGGATTGAGCCGTGATGCGACTTACAACAATGCATATGGGTGCAGTGCAGAATTTATCAACAAAAAGTCACATTGTGCTTCACATACACCACATGGGCCACATCATAAGCATGATTGTGCGTCCGCATGGTGTGGTGAAGTACACTACACTGCTCATTTGCATTACACATGACCTGCAAAATGGTGTCCCCACTAGTGTAACTTTTGTTAAGATATAACTTTATGCAAGTATGTATATTTAAATGCTTTAATGTTCCTTCAATTTTTAGAATTTTAAATGTGAGAATAAAGTTCTCCGGGAGCGCCGAGACCTTTTTCCTTCTTTTACTTCTCCATGCCTTGAAAAATACTTTTTATCTTGAAAAACTTTGATGGGGTTCCTGTGATTACTAATTCTGGCCTGCTTGCTTACAATTTCTTCATCATATTGTTTGAGCTCATGTTCAAATCAGCAAATCATACTACAAATTTCTTTTCATTAATTTTATGAGTGTTGCAATGCCTTGGCTGTTGAATCTCCATTTTGTTTTTACCTTGCTTCCAACAAATTCTTGGCCAATTTTTCGCCTTTGGTTCACTCAAAACACAATGATTATAAACCAAATCGTTTTACCTTTTGTACGTGGATTCATAAAAAAAAAAAAACTCTGTTTCTATTGACGTTATACTAATAGTTAAGGTTGCCTTTTATTATGTCTGTATTTGCAGGGCTGTTTTTCTGAACCTGAAAGCACGGTCAGCTGCTACTGTTAAGAAGGCATAAAGTTAGATCAAAAGGTTAGTTCTTGTTTAATTTTCCAACTTAGTTTTCTAATTGTAGTAAAATTATAATATTTTGTGTTAGGTCTATTGTAAGGTATTCTAGCTACCTCGATTAGGAATAGGGTTAGAGTTGGAGTTGGATGGAATACAGTCGACTTATGGCTTAGTGGAGTTTAGTTCTTGAGAGATGGATAAGAGGTATTTTTTTTATATTCAAGTATGAATCTTAAATTAATAATTTTTCCTTTTTATTTAATTTCGTCTAGAATATAATTTAATAGCACTTCAGATATAATTAGTACAGTAAAATTTGAAAGAACTTATATAGGATTTATCTAAAATACAATGTTATAACACTTGGGATTGAATTCAAGAACTTTGGATGATTTAGTCAAACTAAAATCCACCCAACTTAAACTCCTTTAGCAGCTCTAGATTACCTTTACTGAGTGTGAGAACTTATGGGTTTAATATTGATGTTCAATCACTATTTATTTTCTCATATTCAGTTAAATCATTTGTGGCTAATTTCCTTTTTATATGATAAATTCTGAACAGGATTAAATAATGTGACCTTTTGGAGATATCCAAGGAGGCATGAATTCGCATCCATTTATTTTTTTCTTGCATAAAGGAGGGATATTCTTCTAAAAATTTTAAATTATTATAATTTTATGTCGTTAGTCACTTGATATTTTCGATTTTAGTAACAATTCATTTTTGCAATGTCTCGAAATGTTTTTTTTAATAATAAAAAATTATTATCAATAGTGACCTTTTCAATGCCAATGGAGCTGCTCCATTACAAGAAAATAATATTAACTAACGATCCTTTTTTATTACTTAATTATTAAATAAAGTATATAATAATAATAATTAAGTTTTATTCGTGAGATCGGTTATATGAAATTTTTTATTGATTTTATTTTTTATTATATTATTATTTATATTTAAATATATTTTATTTTATTATTGTTAATTAAATTTTATTAAATAAAGCATATTTGTTTTATTTGAAAATTGACAGTAATATTATTTGAACTTTTGTGAATAATATTATATTATTATTGTTGATATTTATTAATAATTTAAATTTAAAAATATTGTTTTTGAAAATCTTTAAATTTATTTAGAATTATAGATCATTACTTTATACATAAACAATTTTTTGTAAATGTCTTCTCGCCCTTATTAACACTATAAATTGAATATCTTTAAAAATTATTTTAAGGATTTTTTTTTAAAAAAATCCCAAAGTAGTTTCAAATAAGAATTACTTTTTGAAAATTTTCAATTTAGTTTTGAACGTTAAAGTTTGTTTTTAGATAATGCAACAACTTTTTAAAATATATAATTGTATACGTTTAAATAGATTAATAATCAAAAAAAATTTAAAATCATTATTATCTTGATATTATTAAAACATATAGATTCAAGAAGTTTATTTTGTGCATCTTTATATGCATTGTAAATTTTTTTAATTTAAATTTTAACTTAAACACTATAACTTTATTTTTAAAATTATAACTTAATTTTTAAAATTATAACTTAATTTTGAAATATTAAAAATAAAATTTAATTGACTTAATTTTGAAGCTAAAAGAAATTAATAAAAATTCCTGCGCATTTCACCGTGCGCGCTCCAAAGTCATAGTTTCAAGTATATAAAGATATTATTTTTTTAAAAAAATATTTTTTTATATAATATGTGACAAATTAATATATATATAAGTAAAGTATTATATAAAAATATAAATGGTCTTAAAATTCTCAACCATAATTGAAATTTTGCCCTCAGTTCTTAAGTTAGAAAAAAATTATTCCCACTCCCTAATCAAACATTTATTTGTTCAAATTCCCTAATGGACATCAATTTACTCCATTGCCCTCGGTTTTAATTAAAATCCACTAATACATATTCTTTTTTTCTCAATTCTCAACGTAGACTTCTATCCTAAACCATCGATGATCATGTCCATTGAATTTAGCCAACCTTGAAGGCCAAAATCGAAGAGGCGACCAAACCTTTGAAGTGAAACAATGCCTTTACTTTGTTTAAACGAAGGAAAAAATCAGTGAACAAGAGAAGAAGGTATGATTTTTCTTGCTTTCTATTTAAATTGCACCTTTATAAGCGGTTTGTATTTGATTTTTTTCGCCCCCGGGGCAATGGTGCGATGGTTAGATCCTCTAATGGTTAATCAAAGGGTTTAAGGTTCGAATCTCAGCTACGGCGCATTACAGGAAATTTTTCCTTCAATGAGAAGCGGACCTTAGAATACTGGTCATTTGGATGAGCCTCCATTAGTGCTTCCCGATTTACCCTGGTGGCCGGTGGGAAACTTCCGTGGGGCCGGGCCGGTCA
>JBBUKS010000095.1:3186459-3201792 GCA_038050645.1 Hedychium gardnerianum | reverse complement strand
TGCACTATTCTTCTTTACCCGCTGAGTTACTTTGAACTCACTACCTGTATGTTTATTTTCTTCAGGTAGTAGTTAGACACTACATGAGTCACTGGAGATCCCATCCGCTTGTCCCACAGCACCTAGATGGTGTAATCATCTTCTGCTTCATATTTTCTCTTTACCCTTTTATTTGGATTTATCAGTTGAGTTTTTTCGTTCTTGCATTGTAATAAAATTGGTTTATGATCGTTGGATATCAGATTTGATTTTTGGTTTTGAGACTTTGGATATTTTTCTGTTTTGTGTGTAAGTCGTGTAGACTTACACTATTGTGGTTAGTTTTAAGTCGTGCGGGTTTGTTTAGTATATCTCTTATCTGCTTAAGTGGTTTTATATATATTTGATGTGGTATAAGTTAGTTGTGGATATTAATGCGTGGAATGTGATTATTATTAGCTGTTGATGATTATGTAGCCAGGATATGTGACGGTTACAGGGGAGGTGCTGTCCATTTTTCAACAGATAAGTATATTCTCGGGGCGTGACAGATTGGAACGTGGTGTAATCGATTGGCAACCAATTCCAATCGATTCACATGAGCTGTGATCGATTGGTAGTTGAAATCAAACAATTGGCAGGGTTGTTTTTGACTGAAATGTCTGATTTCAATCCATTAAGTCACGTTTAGTCAATTTAATTATTCATAACCCTATGAAATGCTTGGATAAGTATTTAAGGGCAATTTTCTTGATGAGAATAAGAAAGGAATTGTTAAAGAGGACTAATTTGGAGTTAAGGAGGAGGTTTAGATTTAAGGTTGAATTTTTAACCTCATGACTTTAATTTTGAGATTTTCTAAAGGTTTAGGAACTCTAAATCATTGTTGATGCAATGATAGAAGTTGAACATGTTTCGAGGGGAGATACACCTTAAAGGCATAACTTGAGTATGAAAGGAGATTTTGTTAAGGATGATGGATAAATACTCAAGGTGGAGCATTAGATACAATGGAAGGTAAATGACCTCCATTGGGATGTTGAAAATAATGGAAGGGTGTGGGACCTTCATTGAGCAGTTTGAATGACAAAAGAATGAATCTTGGGGAGAAGATTTTTTATGTGTATCAAAGAGGGAGAAAAATGTAAGGTTCAAGTTAGGAAACCCTTATTTATACTTTAGCATGGGATGAAGAAGGGAGTTGAGCTAATATGGGTTAACATAATTTAAACATATTATCAAACATCAAAAAGGGAGAGATTGTTGGTGCAATCATCCTCGGGTCAAGGTTGACCAATTTGACTAAGCTCGGGTTAGCTCGAGTTTGAGTTTTGATGTTTGGACAATATGTGAGAAAGAGGTCAAGTAGGTCAAGGTTGATCAGATACTCAACGATGTGTGAAAGTCCTAGCGAAGTTAGGCAGTGGAAGACCTAGTTTGAAACTAGGTAATGGAAGTCCTAGTTGGGAACTAGGCAATGGAAGTCCTAATGAGACTAGGCAAACCTAGTTGGAAACCAAGTTAAGTCCAAGATGTGTCAGCTGGGAGTTGAACACTTGGCACGAGGTAAACCTAGTTGGGAATTAGGTTAAGTCCAAGGTGAGTTAGCTAGGAGCTGAACACTTGACACGTGATTGGAAGTCCAAGTGGGTCAAGAATGACCAAACAAGTGGCATGAGTGAGGTTGTTGTGTCAATCGATTGGACATCGTCAATCGATTAGGGCAATCAATTGGTAGGAGTTCTTGCGAGAACATGAGTTGATGGAATCGATTGAGGAAATCGATTGAAGGCTAAGTGATCGATTGGGAATCGATTGGTTGCGATTATCGCGAGAGAACAGAAGGGGCAGCGATTGAGTAATCGATTAAGGTCTGACCAATCGATTAAGGTAATCGATTAAGGCCCTTTTCACGAGAGAACAGAAAGTGTGAGAATCGATTGAGCAATTGATTAAGCAGCTTTCTCTCTCACAAACAGAAGCTTTGGAATCGATTAACTTAATCGATTAAAAGCTGGTAATTGATTGATATGACTCACCAATCGATTAGATGGGCGAAAAGAGTCATTCTGTAGGTATTTGAACGGTCATCTGACATGGTAATCGATTAGGGGTAGACCTAATCGATTGGGAGGCGTTTTTCAACCCAAGAAGAACCCTAGAAAAGGGTGTTTCGCGAGGAGTTCTTAACGCCATTTCTTGAGAGATTAGAGGAGAAGTATTGTTGCATTTTCAACCTACAAAAGGCATTCCAAAGCAACAAACAAGCATTCAAAAGCAAAGGTTCTTCATTGTAAAGCTTTATATTGTATTTACTTTCTCCTTATTTGTATTTCTTTATATTCTCGTGTTAGAATTTGTACGAGGCTTCTCCGTCTCAGAAAAGTTTTCGAGAATGAGTCATTCATAGTAGAGCTATGACTAAGGAAAGTTGATCCTTGGATTAGTCACCTCAAGGAGGTGGGGACTAAGTAAAATCTACAAGTGTTGGCATTGTGGAGTCACTTTGAAGTTTTCGCTACAAATCAAGTTCAAAGAAGCGAAGCAAGCTATTCACCCCTCCCCCCCCGCCTCCTCTAGCTCATACTGGTCCTAACAATTTGAGATGCTGATATTAATGTAAATTATTTAATCTAAGATAAATGCAAAATATTGATGCTTTCAATTTGTCTTGAAGAGCAGCTATGTAAAGTGTGACAACTTTCTTAGCATTGTTTGCTTATGCTTGTTGTTACACGAATTATTTTTCCTTATATATAAATTGAATATTCTTATTTGATTTTTATAGCTTGACTTAGACAAGTAAAAGATGCTACTAGTAGAGTTAGTAGTAGGGACCACTGCAGTTAGAATAACTATCCACAAATCTCTTTCCTTTCCTTTATTATAAAGGCGCCCAAGAAGAAAAGAAAAAGAGGTTGAGCCTTCTATTTTTTCTCATGCATATTTGAAGATCATCAACAAAATTTGAGGGATTTGATTTGTGACCTACAAATGGTTGTTAGTAATAATCGTCTTTTCAACGACAAGTGTTTAATGTGTGATTTGTTCATGCAATCATTCAAACTTTTTTTGAGTCAACAATAAAATTATTTAATTTTTTTTTAAAATCACAGCAAGCTAAATATAGTGTGAAACTCAAGTTGGAGGACATATTTATCGAAAGACTTCTAGTAATGTATTGATGTTGGTTTGAAATAATCATGTCCTCAATCTTGATTTTACACTCTTTTTAATTTGCTATGATTTTTTTTTTAATCTAGCCGTATATAATTTTGTCACAAAGTCATTGATTGACACTTAAATTTATTATATTCATTCAACAATAATACTTATTTATTTCTTAAACTCTTATCGGGTTTGATAACATTTAAAAAATTTAAATTTAAATCTTATACAATTATAAGTGAGTTTTAATCCAAATTTATTAATGAATTTAAACTTATCAGATTTAATTTATATGAGAATCAATGTATTCTTAAAAAAAAAAATAACGTAATCATACACTCGAATCTTAGTTCCACGTCATATTTAGCTCGTTATGAGTTTTAAAAAAAAAAACTTTTTTTTTTTGGAGTTAAATATAGTTTTAAAATTGTGACCCTTTTTTAAAATTTTTAAATATGTTTGAATGAATCGAGTATATCGGACAAATGCATATACATATAAAGTGATATTTTAAGAAAGAAGTGGATGAGTTAATAGATATAAAAATGCAGCTTGACATTAATGAAAGTGAAGTATATGAATTAGTAAAATGTTATTTTTTTGCAGTCAAAATGATTTCTACTGTAAGGGAAGCAATAGCATAGGAGGCGAGTTTGAGCATCAGAACGGCGACATGGCCGAGGGAGACACCGTAGGCCTATCTGTCAGCAAGCACCACACTGGATAAGGGCATCTTAATAATATATTGCTCAAATACATAGACCATGTATTATATTTTTATTTTTAAGATATAAGATTATAAAAAATTATATTTGAAATATATTTTTAAATAAAAAATAAAGAAATAATTCATAATAAAAATGTACATGATAAATAAATTTATTAATAAATTGTTCACAAGTGTTATATATAAATATTAAAATTCTTATCAAATCAAAAACTGAATTTGTTTATGGACAAATATTTTTTATTTACAGCACTAATTGTTAAAAACAAAATCTGGGATCCAAAAAAAAAATTAAGGGTATTTTTAAAACAATAGCAAATGAATAGGTTACACAACAAAAATTACTTTTATATAATTAAGCAGATAATAGGGAATATATAGATTAAGTTTACCACCATGTTAACTTTGGAGTGAGAAGTGAAAGGTCAGCGTACATAAAACAACAGTTGTTAATAGTTGTAACTATCACTGATTCAAAACATAAATCTAGTAAGCTGTTTTCTATAGCCCTGTATACCGTGTTCTCCAGACGAACATATGGCTCCTTCAAAATCCTGGCAAAATCCTGTAGATTCAGTAAGCTGGTCCTTTTTGTTTTGTCCCTGTGAATAAAGGGCGGTTTAGGATATGAAAGCGTGAGCAGGGATAAGGAAAGTTTTGCAGGAAAACTGTTGCGTTCTTGATAATTTTTGACGCACTAGTTATTCCTGCGCTAGAATGCAAATCCTCGAGCCCAAGAATACTTTTTCTAAAATGTTGGAATTGTTATTCTAACCAATTTAAATTTCTGTTTATTTTATTCTCTAATGGTGTGTTTGTTTTGTAGGAATAATTATTATATCCCTTATGAATTTTCATGAAATAAACATTTGTGATTGATTACAAATTGAATTTAAATACCAACTGCCATGGAATTATAATTCCCTAGAGGCCTAGACAGGTAGGCTAGACAGGGCGGAAGAGCCAATCACACAAACTAGACGAGCAAGATAAATATTATTTTATGCATGTATATCTCATAATTACTTGTAACATTCCTATACATCGATTATAGGAATCCAAATGAAGTATCCTATAAAGTAAACTAAGGAATTAATATTATTACTTGTCATTGTCAATTCCATTCCATAAAATTTATGATGAGGGAATGGACATGTTCAGAGATGTGGATAAATTCTATTGTTAGAAGCCATGAATATGAGAGTGAAAAATGTGTAACAAGTAAACACAGGCAAAAAAAAAAAGACATTTGTCAATTTGTCAGTGAACTAAACAAACAATTACAAGCTAAAATATTACTAGAGATATTGTCATATAGAGTTCTATTTCTTGCTAATTTTATAGGTGAACCATCACTTTCTACACTTTTTGCAAGCAATATTAGGAGAAAAGATAGGGGATCAAACCCAATAGTATAGAAGAATTCATATAACTAATCTCACTTAGTGGGATAAAGATTTGATTATTATTGTTGTAATATTGGGAGACAAAAGATGAATGGAAAGTGAACTTATTGAGTTTTGTGTAGATTTGGAAAGTGTTGTGGAGAAAGAAAAAGTGAGAAATTAACTATTAAATTTTTCTAAGGTATAGAATTAGAGATAACGAGGCAAAAATAATTTGCTGTAATTTCTAACAGGCATTGAACATTCCTATTCAGTCCTAGAAAAGCAAGGATTAACCAACAAAAAGTTCTTGATTTGAAAACTTGTGGAGAAAGAAGAGGTAGAAAATTAACTAACAAATTTTTATACGGTATAGAATTAGAGACAACGAGGCAAAAACAATTTGCAGTAATTTTTAAGTCATCGAACATTCCTATTCAGACCTAGAAAAGCAAGGATTAACCAACAAGTTCTTGATTTTCAATAGAGAAAGGACAAAGTAGAATAAGTAATAAAAGGTTATTTTTATATGGCTTTTCAAGAGGAGACATACTGTGGTTCCTGGTGTCTCGGCAGAATCTGCTGCCGCACCTACATCTGAATGCCTTGACTGGATGGCTATCATCATCAAAATCAATGCAATAATCCTGCAATTGAACATGTTTACAAGAATATCCATTTATCACAAGTACTCAGTTCTTTTATTTATTGCGGCAAACCGTATACATTTCAGTATCTAAGCAGGAGTAGCATCAGTGACATTTGTTAACTTCAAATAAATATTTAATATAATCAGACAGATTTTTTGTCTATTGAACATTTCAAAAAATAAAAAAATCTGTTTGTTTGTCAAAAAATACATAACAGAAGAAGTAGCAATTGCAGCCATAAAAGGTTAAACTTGTTAAAACAAGAAAGAATCATTTTCAATCAAAATGAATTAAGACCTTAACGGAAACAATGTGAATAAAAGAGGATTTCTACAAATCTACCTCAAAAAATTTAATGTGTTAATGGATAGAAGTAACTGTTACAGAATTTGCAACGGTGAAAACCAAAATATCTGATATTTTGATCTGTCTCTTGTTAACTATATTGGTAAAGGAACAAACCTTATCCTTGAGAAGGAATAAGGCACACAGATGGTGAATAAGTTTTGCATGATTGTCAATTATAAAGCAATGGAGTTGAGTGCAAAACTAGGATGTGGTCTTATATCCATTCATTGAAATTTGTCATAGTTTAACGCTGGTTGGCAACCTAACGCAACCCTCCTCCTTTATCCGGGCTTGGGACCGGCCATGACTAGTTCATCATGGGCGGAGTTAGGATGTGGTCTTATATGTGATTTAAAATTAAATCAGTCTGTGTACGAGATCATGATTCCAATATTGTCTTTGTAACATGGGTTACTAATCTAAAGGGCAACAAGAACCAAAGCTAACAATTATGGCATACCTTGATATTTGATACTAACTTGCCATGGAGATTAGATTAATTCCTGTAATCAAACACTCAAACAGCACCTCGACTACCTTCTAAATAACTACAGCACGGAAGCATGAAAGAGGCAAAAAGAGAAATGATATCAAGAAACTTTTATCTTATTAAAATAAACAAGCTCTCTATTTTTTAGGGGGCAGTAAACTTTTTTTGATTTATTAGTTCAGTCAAAACAACAATGCTTCTATTTTCTTCAGAATGAACCTTAAAGAGTATGTTGATTCCTCTCAGTATTTTCCATTGTTACTTTATTTCATGTTATTCATGTTCCTACTTTCCAGACCCTTTAGTTTTTGTACATTATTTGGCTATAACTTACCTTTTTTCATTCCAAAACCTTTATAAAAGCATTCAATTATTTTACCTGCTATTTCCCCAGAGGCCTTAACGCTGCATATAATTGCTCGGTGAACTTAAAGAAACTAAAAGGAACCTAAACCCTAAAACCCAGCCTTGGTGTATGCTCTAGCAAATTACAAGCATACGTACATTGATTGCAATATGCATTTTTCGCAAGAAGGGGGTGGTCAAGTTCTTACCCATGTTAGTTCTTCATAAGCTTCTACTTTTCTTCTTGTGAAAAAAGCAAGCTACATACAATAGACAAATATGAGGCCAAAATGTAATCGACTGGTAGATATTATTACCATTCAAAAGCTAAAACATTGATTATGGAAATTCGTACGTACATGATAGTAATGATGATCTGGAGTCTCAATTTCAACAGGAATTCCAATCAGATTTGCATCGAAGCATCTATAACCGCAAGATTAAAGGTGAATTCAATGCACTCTGCTTTAAACTATCAAAAATAAAAGAGAGAGAGAGAGAGAGAGAATCTTTAAACTGTGAAAGAGATGCTAACAAGAACTCATACCTATGGTTAATGAACCTGGCCACGTTACCATAAAAGGTTGCATCCAGACAAAGGGCTTCTTCATCTTTCAGTACACCTTCTGAACCCCAATCAGCATCCAATAGCACTGGATAAGTATGTCTTGCTTTGCCAGTTGTCATGATTGTCCTATCATACAGTTCCATGTTAGTCAAAATTTCTCCAACATATTCGCATACAAAAGCACCTCTTGGCAACTTGTCAAGAGTTCTTACTCCCCACCCTTTCTCTTTAGAAGTAAGAAATACCTGAAGCAGACACATTATGGATCTATTAGAAAAGGAAGTTCATTTAATTGAGTAAACACATAACATAAGTGTTGAATAAGGTAAACAAAAGGCCTGACTATATCGATTGCTTGGGAATTGTGACTAACCTGCAAATTGCATGTTATGCCTCTTTGTACCAAACGATTTCCACAATGCATGCTGCATCCACACTTGCTCCAGCATTCCTTGACAAACTTCCTCATTAAGTGTCCTTTACATGGCTCAGGTGAAATTGCATTCTTTATCCTTTCAATAGGGCATTCTTTACAGTAATAATGATGGTGTTTGTTTGGTTCATTAAGCATAGAGATGTATTCATCAAGAATTTCTCTTCTGATCAGCCCATCTGATGTATATGCAAACTCTCCTCCAGTCTCCCGTGCGCAGGCACAAGGTAGTGGTGCAGCCAAGCAATCATCATAACAATCCGGACAACAATCTTCATCCCCAATTCGAGCAAGAGAAAAATTGACGTATGCATTTTGGTAGACAATGTTTCTTGGTATGTAGTTAAAATATGGTGGGTAGATCTCATCACTGATTTCATTTATAACCGATATTCTTACTTTTTCTTCTCCTTTAGAAATGTCACCTGCATTATATCGAACAGCTGCTGCACTAAAAGAATTCTGAGACTGAACCATCAACAAGCTAAGTGATGTGCCACATGCGGATACTGGAAGTTGAGGTTCCTTCAACTTCTGAACTCTTCTAATTTGACTGCTGCCTCCACTTTTTTTACTAGAAGGATCAGACATTAGAATCACACTTGAATCACTTGGTACTGCTGAAGCGGAATTATTCTTTGACGAATCCACAGCTCGAACTGTCAGGATAGGATTTTCATGCTTATCATCAGTGGTTTTAGTACCTAACTCCATAAAACATGAGCACATTTCTTTCATGAGATTCATGAGAGAAAAGTCCGGCTGTAGAACTCTATATGAATTCAAGCATCTATCCTCAACACGTTTCAAGATAGACTCCAAGCTAGGCATGTGGAAATCTGGTTGCATGGAACTACAACTAAACGAAAGTTTCACCTCTCCATGCTCTGAGGAAGCTATGTCAACTGTACAAGAAGAACGATCATCAATTGATAAACACTCAGATTCTGAATTTATCTTGTGTGCCTCGAGAGAGGATTCTTCTTTCCAACTCTTTCTCCCATCCAGTGGCATACCTTCAGTAGAAAGTATTGGATTTGAGGGAGGGATCATTGCGATGGGAGTTTCAAAAACTGGTGAATCGCTATCAAATGGCCCGTCCATTTTCCTGATTGGATTAGAAGAAAAGTTAGTGTTAAGCATTCCAAAGTACTCAGTGCCAACCTTAAAGTTTGGCCTTCCAACAAGGACAGGATTCCCCATTTTCCCCTGAAGTGCATTTTTATCTGTTTTACATGCAATCGGTGGACACCTCTGAACTGGTGCTAGAGAACCAAATACATTTGCTTCGTTCAAGATTGTTTTTCCTTTGTAATTTACAGGAATTGAACTCTGTACAACTCTTTCAGAATTATAGCCAACCTGAAGTGAAACAAAGCCTGTTGTCCTATTTTCAGGGAGTGACTGCAGTGAGAAGTTCTGAATTTCTATTCCCCTAGAGGAAGATTGAGGCAATACTGGCTCGACTACTTTGGTATTGCGGTTCCTAGAAGATGAAGTTGCCTCGCCTCTTTTATGACCAGATGATGATTTGTCCTCTTCAAGTCTTGCCCTTTTAGTTAACCTTCCACAAGCCAAATCAGAGCTTAACTTTGATGGTGTAACAAGGATGTCACTTTCCCTACAAGACTCAAGTCCATCACTAGAAGCTGCATCTTTCCCTTCGCCGTTCTCCTATATGATCCTTCGTTACTTAAAAATAATCAACAGATTCAAAGAAATAAAAAAACGAGGAAAGAATAACTATAGAACAAAACTACGAGAGGTTAACGTACATCGTCCCCAATCTTCTTCCCACCGTCCTGAAACAATAAGAAATTTTTGAAAAAACAGTTATCATCAAAGAAAAAAAAATCATGAACGACCAATGACAAGCACATATAAGAAAAATGGCGAACTCGCCTTC
Organism: Hedychium gardnerianum; assembly: GCA_038050645.1. Taxonomy (NCBI): domain Eukaryota; kingdom Viridiplantae; phylum Streptophyta; class Magnoliopsida; order Zingiberales; family Zingiberaceae; genus Hedychium; species Hedychium gardnerianum. Next base: position 3,191,793 of record JBBUKS010000095.1, on the reverse strand, counting down.
GAATCTTGCATATCAAATATCGCATCAGCGAGAACCCGATAGTTCTCTGCTTCAATGTACTCCCAGTTATTATCGTATATTTTGAGAAGGTTCTTCAGCACGGGCTTGGAAGTGTTATTCGATATGCCGATGGCCCTCATCGCGTTCAGTGCAGCTGTGGCTTTTTGCTTCGTCGTTCCCGAACCCATATCACCTTAACCTTCTAATTATCAGAACAAAACCCATATCGAAAACGAATTGTTCAAATCCCTAGATTTAAGCACCGAGTAGGCAGCGAAAAAACTACAGTAAGAACAAGAAAACAGCACTTTGAGATCATCGAGGATCACCTGGGGTTAACGAGAGGAGACGATGAGGCGAACCCCCCGCGAACTTTGGAGAAAACCTCGGAAGGAAAAGGAACACGTCGAAGTTTGGAGCATGGAAGCGGAGAGGGAGATTAGGTGATGACGGCACGGCTAGGGTTTTGGAGAGGCGAAAGGAGTCGCCATTTTTAGCAATGCAACAGGCAATATATGACGAGAACGCCTTCTTCCTTGCGTACGCTTTGGAGTAGTAGCAAGCGGAACGAGAGAGATGAGTTCGCATGCGAGAACAGTTGTATGGATCCTATAGAAAATCCCTTAAAATATTTTTCATAGAGGAATTTTTAAGACCGTCCAATTTATCCAGATCAAATCTTGCCCGTTTAATAAATAGAAACAATTAACGGCATAGATTTGGTACTTGAACATCTACGGCTATGAATAATTCTCGATAAGTAATTCAATGATCGACTGCTTCACGGAATCCTCGCTCCTGAAACCGACCCGAATCAGGAAGATTATGCTTTGATTCGTGCTCCATCGAGTTGTGATTTTGTTCTAATATTTGGAATGCCGATAATTTACTTAGAATACCGTTTGATATTTATTTATATTTCTCATTTAGAATTTAAAATTTGATCTATTTATTATTTTACCACTGTATTAAATTAATCTTTGTATTTAGATGTACAAAATTTCACAATAAAAATCGTATTTCGAATAAATGTATTTAGCAAAGTGCGTCAGTTGTTTCACTGTTCTTAAAAGTTTATTGACGTGTTTTTTCTTTAAGCAATTAACCGTACTTAACTTTTATATTTTTCAAATGATATATTTATTTTCATTTTATTTTAAAATTTATACAACATTAAAATAATATTAATTTTTAAAAATTAACATGTGTTGATTTTAAATGCAACATATTATGATATTATTCTTTAAAATTTAGTATTACAATAATATTATTTTTTAAATATTATATTAGATTAATTGATGGGAAGAATAAAAAAAATAAGTCTGGTCTTTTAGAAATTTTATAATTTTAAATATGAAATTTGATCCATTGGTATATATATATTTTTTATTTTATAGATATTTTTTAATTTATTTTTAAAGTCTTCAATATGAGTCGACAAAGCCGACTGGGGCCACAGGATGTTTATCGGGTCGGCCAAAAGGTTCCGGATAACGCTTGATATAAATGACAGCGCGCCTTCGAGTTGCTTCTTCGATCCTGAATCCATTTCCTTCAACCTTTACTAGGGTTTCAAACTTCTCCGCCTACGACCGGCGAGGCGATGGAGGACGACTATGCAATGATGGACAACGACGAGGACGAGGATATCACCCAGGAGGACGCTTGGGTGGTCATCAGTGCCTACTTCGAGGATAAGGGCCTTGTGCGCCAGCAGCTGGACTCCTTTGACGAGTTCATCCAGAACACTATGCAGGAGATCGTCGATGAGTCGGCGGACATCGAGATCCGCCTGAGTCTCAGCATAATCTGGGCCGCCAATCCGACTTGGTCGAGGTCTACCCTATTATTTTGGCTATCCGATTCCTTCTTAGCTCTTCCAAGAAGCCCATTTAACGGGAGAAGTGGGTTGGATTAAAAATTTGGTTTTTTAGAAGCTTTACGAATCGGATTTAACATGTTGCTTCCTAGATCAACACTCCATTTCATAAAGTATGACATGGCAATATTACAATTTTGTAAATTTTCATTTTAGACTAAGTTGCACGGCATGACAATCACTCGACTCAACAGTTTACACAATCTAGTCTTTATCCTCTAAATGAGATCTTCATTAATATTCCTTATCAAAAATGGGTGTAAGATATCTTGCACTCCGAAGAATTTCATGTTCATTCATCATATCCATTTTTTAAAAATTCTTTTCTTATCATTGGTAATATATTGCATATATATTCAGGTTTAGTTTATTTAATGTAAAACCTTTGGTTTTTAAAGCTTTTCTTACAATTCAAGCTTCAAATTTAATCTATTTACACCTTCATCAAATAGCGGAATATCATGAGCAAATAACATACAACAGTGATGTTTATCTTGAATATGATTGGGATAGTATCTCAGTTCAAAATCATAGGCGACTAAATTTCTTTAACCAAGCTGCAATAGGATTTTTCCCTTCTAGATTGTTATCTGTGGTACCTGTTCTGGGATAATTAAGTTTTCTCTGGAAATTACTGAAATTTTTAAGGCAGATTTCTTCCTTTGCTGACCTATATTCCTATGCCATTTTGTAGACTATATATAAGATAAGCTTTGGGCAGATATACTTGAGCAGGCCTATGATGACAGAGTCTGACGGTGAAACTGCAACACTATTCCCAAAAGCTGCAAGATTGAGGAATTTGACTTATTCAGCTCCATTATATGTGGACGTCACTAAAAGAATTATTAAGAAGGGGCATGATTGTGAAGAAGTAACAGAGACTCAAGAGTTTGCAAAAGTATTTATTGGAAAGGTAAAACCTGTTCTTTGACCAGTCATTTTGATTATCTTTCGTCTATGGGTGGTGATTAATTTATTAAGCAGATATTTTATTTATCTTGCAGGTGCCTATAATGCTCCGGTCTAGTTATTGTACTTTGTATCAGATCTCAGAGAAGGATCTCACAGAACTTGGGGAATGCCCTTATGATCAAGGAGGATATTTTATCATCAATGGAAGTGAAAAGGTGTTAATTGCGCAGGACAAGATGAGCACCAATCATGTATATGTATTTAAGAAAAGGCAGCCAAACAAGTTTGCTTATGTAGCTGAAGTTAGGTCTATGGCTGAGAATCAAAATAGGCCAGCAAGCAGCATGTTTGTCGGCATGCTCTCTCGTGCAAGTGCAAAAGGGGTAATCTTTTACATGTATTTTCCTCTTGTTTTCCGTAATTTGTATTTGGACATTTACCTTTTAGTTATGCTTATCCTTAATCTGCTCTGATAGCTAAGTTCACAATTTTTTTGTCCGACAGGGTTCATCTGGACAATATATTCGAGCTACGCTCCCATACATTCGAGCTGATATCCCTATAATAATTATTTTCCGAGCTTTAGGTTTTGTTGCTGACAAAGATATACTTGAACATATATGCTATGACTTCTCTGATTCACAAATGATGGAATTGTTGAGACCATCTCTTGAGGAAGCATTTGTTATTCAGAACCAACAGGTAGTTTGTCAAATACCAGTTTCTTTTTGTTCGTTCCAGTAATTTTTATGTTGCATCCCTATTAGATTAGTGTTAGGTCTTGCATGGTTATTCTGAATTTTGGTATTTGGCAACAGATGAAGGTCTCAGTGAACTCGGAAGGATACCTTTATTTCACTTTATGGCATCATACTCTTGTCTAATAAGGATACCTTTATTTCTCTTTCTGGCTTCATACTCTTGTCTAATAGCTTCAATTATACTGGATAATATTTTTCCTCCACTGTGACTTTTCTGGTGGAAGGAAAGTGGTCATATATTATTTTATCAAATATATTCACCAACAAAAAATTTCTGGACTTTATTTGTACACAATGCTTTGAATTGTTTATTGTTTTCTTACCTAGAAATTGAAAATTGGATCTCCCTTAGCTGAACCAAACAGGTTGATATGCTTGTACCATTATCAGGCTGGTGTGCAAACTGGCAAAGTTACCTTGTATTTTGCAAGTTTGGAATCATTCTTAAGTAGTTCTTTGTTCGTTTTACTTTCATAATGATACTTCTGTAGGGCGAAACATAAAATTTTCTCATCCTTTGTATAGGCAGAGCAACTAATTCTTTGTTTGTTTTGCTTGTATAATGCAACTTCTGTAGGGTGAAACTTAAAAGTTTCACATCATTTGTGTAGGTGGCACTAGACTATATTGGTAAAAGAGGAGCAACAGTTGGTGTCACAAGGGACAAGCGAATCAAGTAATATATAGGTTACCCTTTTTTTTTTTGCATTTCACTAAATCTCTGATTCTAGTGCTGTTCTCTTATAGGTATGCCAAAGAAATTCTTCAAAAAGAAATGTTGCCTCATGTTGGTGTTGGTGAATACTGTGAAACAAAAAAAAGCTTATTACTTTGGGTAGGATTTCTGATTTCGTACCTTTTTCTTCTTAGCAACTGTGATAAAAATGAGGATATTGATACTTTCTCTTTCTTATAGGTATATCATTCATCGTCTATTGTTGTGTGCCCTTGGACGAAGACCAGAAGATGATAGAGATCACTATGGAAACAAAAGGCTGGATCTTGCTGGTCCCCTACTTGGTGGCTTGTTCCGTATGGTTTGTCTCAGTTTATTGTAGATAAATAGATTTCTTCGATGATTGAGAGGTTTGATTGTTTCTTTGCTTCCATGTGTAGCTCTTCAGAAAATTGACAAGGGATGTCAGATCCTATGTTCAGAAGGTTCTAATCTTCTATTAATTAATGCCTACTCATCCTTAAATCTGCTATGATTATCTGGTTTCTGACTTGGTTGTGTTTTTTTGTCTTAGTGTGTCGACAATGGAAAGGATGTGAACTTGCAATTTGCAATTAAAGCCAAGACTATTACTAGTGGTCTAAAGTACTCCCTTGCAACTGGAAATTGGGGACAAGCTAATCAAGCTGGTACTAGGGCAGGGGTTTCACAGGTCCCATCTCTACAGACTTTCACTGCATTTTGGTATTAGCTTTACATCACTTTTTTGATGTAATGATTTTTTATGAATGTTTCAACTATCAGGTGTTGAATCGATTGACTTATGCATCCACACTCTCTCACTTGCGGAGGTTAAATTCTCCCATAGGAGGTGAAGGTGATTACTATTGTGATTCTCTAACTTCAGAAACCTCCAGGGCTATTTTGCTTGCCTCTTTTTTGTGCTAGATTTATACTACAACAACAACAACCGAGCCTTGTCCCACTATGTGGGGTCGGCTATATGGATCCTTTTACGCCATTGAGCTCTATCCCCTACTATATCATCATATATATTTAAATAAATTTTATCTTGTTTTATTGTTGCTAACCAAGTCTTTTTT
>JBBUKS010000095.1:3173494-3186359 GCA_038050645.1 Hedychium gardnerianum | reverse complement strand
TACACCACGGTACTGTGCCTTGAATGTGTCCAGTGAGTTCGTCCATGATTAGTGTAAAAAGATAGGGACTTAGAGTTTATTATCAGGAAAACTAGCAAAGCCTCGTCAGTTTCATAATTCTCACTGGGGCATGATGTGTCCTGTTGAAACACCTGAAGGACAGGTTGTTTTTTAGATAACTTGTCCCATGGTTAAATGGGAAAATAGCTAATCAAGAGCAACCTTCGCTGTAGTTTTTTTTGGGTCTGAATGTCCTCTGTAGTTTATGTACATGACTTGTGCTATACCATCTTGTGATTGATTATCTTATGTAATTTTGACACTTTTTTTCAACATATTTATTCTGATTGTCACAGGCCTGTGGCCTTGTCAAGAATCTAGCATTGATGGTGTATATTACAGTAGGATCTGCTGCAAACCCGATACTGGAATTTTTGGATGAGTGGAGTACTGAGAACTTCGAGGTAAATTATACTTGTTGCAAAAACTATGTAGATTTTTTTATCATTTTCGATCTAGCATTCCGAGGGATGCTATGATAGAGAAATTCACTTTTTATGTTTTTTATTTCTCTTGTTTGCAGGAGATTTCACCTGCTGTCATTCTACAGTCTACAAAAAATTTTGTCAACGGCTCTTGGGTCGGGATTCACAGAAACCCAGAGATGTTGGTTAAGACCTTGAGACAATTGAGAAGACAGGTTTGATAGCTTTGTTTTTTTCCAGCCATGTCATAGATCATTTGCTTATGCATATAAAACTTAATTCTATAGCTGTTGATGTTGGTCAGCTGTGGTTCTTTTAACAATTTTTTTGTGTGTGTGTTATGTTTGTAATGTTTTCACTATATCATTAATCTAAGGACGTTTCTACTCGAGTGGATTTTGTGAAGGGGGAACGAAAGAAACAATGGTTAGGGAGGGAACTTAAAGGAAGAGGAGAGGGGTTTCCTTCATTTTTTCTATTTGAAAAGAGAGAGAAGAACCAGACATGCAGGATTAAACCAACCTTTTTACCATTTTCCCCCTGCTGTTCTTCCACAATCTACAAAAAAAAAAATTGTCAACAGCTCTTGGGTTGGGATTCTTCACGGAAACCTAGAGATGTTGGTTAAGTCCTTGAGACAATTGAGAGGACAGGTTCGATAGCTTTGTCTTTTTCCAACTATGTCATATAGATCATTTGCTTATGCATATAAAAATTCTATAGTTAATGTTTGTCAGCTGTGGTTCTTTTAACAATTTTTTTGTTGTTGTTCTTTGTAGTGTTTTCACTATATCATTACTCTAACGGCATTTCTACTTGAGTGGATTTAGCGAAGGGAGGAATGTAAGGAATAATAGTGAGGGAGGAGGCGAAAGAAGGAAGAGGAGAGGAGACTTCGGCCTAACTAATCCTGAGGTTGACTGGCCCGGTCCCACGAAAGTTTTCCATCGACCACTAGGGTAAATCGGGGAAGCGTACGTGGAGACTCATCCTGACAGCCAACATTCTCAAGTTTGCTACCCATTGAGGGAAAATTCCTCACAATACGTCGCAGCTAAATCTCGAACTCCAGATGTCTAATCTGTCGTTGGAGGGCCTAACCACTGCATCCTGCCCCGGCAAGGCTTCTTTTGATTTATTTGGAAAGAGAGAAACTAATTGAAAATGAGAAGAAAAAAAATCTTGCTCTTTGATTTTGTCATTCCCCATACATGCAGGATTAAAACAGTCATTTTTTCCAATTTCCCTCTGTATTTCTTTTGTCTACTTTTAAATGGAACCGTATGTCGATAAAAGAGTTCCAAATTTGTTCCCTTGTGTTTTTCCTTCTTCTATCCAAGTAGACAAGGGTATTTGTTTCTCTTCCCTCTTCTTTCCTCTACTCTAGCTTCTTAATTTCCCCTCAAGTAGACACACATAAAGTCTGTATCCCTTTTTGTTGGAATCTTCCAATTATTGTAGTCAAACATAATGATTACATGCAAGTTACTTTAAGCTCCATCTTTTATTCCATGCTATGTCTATGCGTTCTTTTTATAAAGCTGAATCCCTTTAATGAGGCCCATTCTCACAGGATGATGTTAACACTGAGGTGAGGGTTATACGGGATATTCCTCTCAAAGAATTGCGTCTTTACACTGACTATGGTCGCTGCAGTCGTCCACTTTTTATTGTTGAAAAGCAAAGGCTTTTGATCAAGAAAAAGGACATTCAAGCACTGCAACAGAGGGTAATATTATTTTTGAGAGTAAATGAATATCAGTTAAACTTTTTTATTTTGGATTCATTCCATTGACTTTTGTATGCATCTGTCACTTTATAGGAAACTCCTGAGGAAGGTTGGCATCATCTTGTTGCTAAAGGATTCATTGAATATATAGATACTGAGGAAGAAGAAACTACCATGATTTCAATGACAATTAATGTAAGTACCTAGATTGTTTGTTAACATGTCTTTTGATGATATAATTTTTATTTTTTTGTTGTTGAAGAGTTAAGATGTTAAGCTCCTAGGCCACAAGTATTGATTATATCACATCTTAGCTAATAGTAATTGGTAACAGTGCACCACCTTTTCTCATGCACAAAAAAATCTTTAAGAACTGTTTTCCTTTTAAGTTGTATTTTTAATACTCTCTAGATGATTCTTAATTGTTCTGTTTAAACATACTGATGATTATGAATATCTCAATAAAAATTTGCATTTATTTTCTCAACCTGCTAAAGTTGCTTCTAAAGTTGTACATGCTTGGGTGTTTCAATTATGAACTGGTATTGCTGTTACTTCAGGATCTTGTGAATGCAAGGCAGAATCCTGAGGAGGCTTATTGTGATACTTATACACATTGTGAAATCCATCCATCTTTGATATTGGGTGTTTGTGCATCTATCATTCCTTTTCCCGACCACAACCAGGTCAGTTATCTGTATTGCTTGGTAATATAACATATCTTATTTCTAATGCTGTTGTAATTGTTTCAGTCTCCCCGTAATACATATCAATCAGCTATGGGTAAGCAAGCAATGGGAATTTATGTCACGAATTATCAATTAAGAATGGTCTGTATATTTCGATTATTGTACTTGTCTCTAGATTGCAGAATCGTCTAGGTGCATATCATAATTTATTGGGGTTTGTGTGCAGGATACATTAGCTTATGTTCTGTACTACCCTCAGAAGCCACTTGTTACAACTCGAGCTATGGAGCATTTGCATTTTAGGCAACTCCCAGCTGGCATTGTAAGAATTAATCAATTTTTTCTGAAAAGAGGCATGCTGATTATTATTTTTAGTGTTGGTTTCATATTTGCCATCTTTGTTTAGAATGCAATTGTCGCTATTGCCTGTTATTCTGGGTACAACCAAGAAGATTCTGTTATCATGAACCAATCTTCAATTGATCGTGGGTTCTTCAGATCTTTATTCTTCCGTTCCTACAGGTCTGTTATATTTAATCTTTATGGGTTGAATTTGAACTGCTTACTATGTACAACAGTTTGATGATCATTTCACTATAACAGGGATGAGGAAAAGAAAATGGGAACTCTCATTAAGGAGGATTTCGGACGGCCAAACAGGGAAAACACTATGGTTAGTACTTTAGATTTTCCTTGCCGTAGTCAAGAATTCCCATTTGAAATGGAGTTCTTGTCTTGATTTCAGGGCATGCGTCACGGTTCCTATGAGAAATTGGATGACGATGGTCTTGCACCTCCTGTAAGTATAAAATTTTAGTGCATCTGGAAGTGGGCCTGTTTACCCACATCCGATGCCTCAAATTTGTTTGTATGATTTTGTCAGGGTACAAGGATCTCTGGTGAAGACGTTATAATTGGGAAGACAAGCCCTATTGCTCAAGACGATTCACAAGGACAAGCTTCAAGATACACCCAACGAGACCATAGCACTAGTTTACGGCATAGTGAGAAGGGGATGGTGGATCAGGTAATTTAATAATTTTCTATTTGGCAGTGATGGATATCTATTAGAGTTTACCAGCCTTAGTAATTAAAGCAGTTCAGGTTTGGTAATTAAGCATGTCTTATCTTGCAGGTTTTGTTAACTACAAATGCGGATGGCTTGAGGTTTGTGAAAGTGAGGGTGAGATATGTGCTGATACCACAAATTGGAGACAAATTTAGTAGCCGGCATGGTCAGAAAGGAACTGTTGGTTTGACTTACACGCAAGAAGATATGCCATGGACAGTTGAAGGCATTACTCCTGACATTATCGTAAACCCACACGCTATACCTTCTCGAATGACCATCGGTCAGCTGATTGAATGTATCATGGGTAAAGTTGCTGCTCATATGGGAAAGGAGGGCGATGCTACGCCATTTACTGATGTCACAGTAAGTGAAAATATCGTCATGCTCCTAGAAATATGAAGACTTACCTGTTATCCAAATGGTCCTGGAAATAAAATTTGCCATCTCTTTCAATTAATGCCTTCTTTTTCTCCTTTAGGTTGACAATACCAGCAAAGCTCTTCACAAGTGTGGTTATCAAATGCGAGGTTTTGAAACTATGTATAATGGTCATACTGGACGAAGGCTTTCTGCGATGATATTCCTTGGTCCCACGTATTACCAGAGATTGAAACACATGGTCGACGACAAGATCCATTCTCGAGGACGTGGACCTGTGCAAATTCTCACAAGACAACCTGCTGAAGGACGTTCTCGAGACGGTGGCCTCAGGTTTGGAGAGATGGAGCGAGATTGCATGATTGCCCATGGTGCTGCGCACTTCCTCAAGGAACGTTTGTTTGACCAGAGTGATGCATACAGGGTTCATGTGTGTGAGAAATGTGGGCTCATAGCCATTGCCAACCTCAAGAAGAATTCCCTTGAATGCAGAGGTTGTAAGAACAAAACCGACATTGTTCAAGTAAGTTCTTTTGTTCCTCTTATTATATACTGGCCTTTTAGGTTTTTGTTCTAGCATCTGGAAAAATTCTATTTACCCTTGGTGTTTCTTTGAAATTCCTTTTCAACTTTACCATTGCTGTTTTATTCTAACTTTCATAGGTATTATCGGTTCTTCCCCTATGCCTTTGGTAGAAATGTTCACAATGAATTCACCTTCCGTTACTGATAATGGTAGAGGTGATCTATGAAAATATTAAATAAAATGACAATAGTGAAATTATAGGGTAGCTTGAAAAAAAAACTAGGTCGAGGTAGGAGAGGTGGTAGGAGCAGAATCATTGTTTTTTTTATTAGGAAAGATTTCTTTTTGCTCCCTCTCAAAGCTTACCTCTTCGGAGTTTCAAAATAGTTAAAATTTTCACCTCTAATTTTTGTCACTCTTATCATTTTACCTCTAATCATTAACATTGTCTTTATGATAATATGGTGTGTATACATGTGGCATATCTCGGGCCATTTTGAAAAGGAGGTAAATTTTAGGGGCAAATGAAAATTTCTTTCTTATATCATTTTCTTCCTCTGTTTCTTCAGCATTATTGGACTATGAGTAGTTTCTGAATCATTTCCCTTAACATGAAAGATCGTATCTCATGCTGTTTCTGTAAACAATAAACGTCTTTTTGGTAAAATTAAGGGTGATACATTTTGATCTTCTTTCAACATACAGGTACACATACCGTACGCATGCAAGCTTCTATTCCAAGAACTGATGGCCATGGCCATTGCGCCGAGGATGCTCACCAAGGAACAGCAGCCCATCAAAGATCAAAAGAAGAAATGAAATCATTCTGTGCTCTTATTCTTTTCAGTTAAAGAAGCTCCATCCTGGGATAATCCAGCTTTTCTGTGTGATTGGCCGAGCCCTACAGCTGCCTTTGTGAATAATGGGGACCTTTCCAACTCTGGGCGTTATATATTTAGCTGGCTGTGGAAGGAGAAAACAGGTTTAGGGAAGATGTTTGCTTTCTTGGAGAAAACAATTTAGGCCGTCGTACCGGTAGAGATAGTGAAGTTTTATGTAATGTTTTATGTGAGGTTTAGGGAAGATCTTCCGTTTCCGATTGTATAATTAAAAGTTTTATGTAATGTCCCTGATGGTCGTATGTAATAGGTGAGAAGATAAAAGAAGCTTATATTCTATTTAGAAAAAAAAAATCTAGGAAGTTATGTTATAAGTGGTAAGTGTTGCATAAACGAAAACGATGTCTTTTTTTCTTTTTGCAAAATGATTAAAGGAGTATAATTTTTAGGGCGATAAATAAGTTAAGTTATACTTTGTGATATATTTTGTGATGTTTAAGTTTGTTTGATAAAATAATTGAATAGAATTTAAAATGTATCAAGTTTTTGAAACGGTGGTTCAAGTTTGCTTTAATTTTTTTTTATGAGTTTGATTTAAATTTAATTTAGATATTATCATGTTTTTAATTTAAGTTTATCTGATTATTTAAAATTTTTATATTTTAAATTTATTTAGTTGGTTATTAAGTTTGATAATATAAATTTATTTGTTCATTTTAATTTTTTTTATTTATTTAATAATAAAAAAATTATTGATAAATATGGTTCATGAATGATGTTTATATTAATATATTTAAAATTATTTGTTTAATTTAATAAGTTATTAATTTTATTTATTTAATTAATATATTAAATATGTATAAATAAATTATTATCAAATTAAATATTAAATTTATTTATGAACATTCAATTATATATATATATATTATAATTATGATATTATGTGTGACATAGTTAATCTTCATAAAATTCAGGTCCTTGGATTTATTTAAGTGTCTAAATTATTTTTTAAAAAAAAATAATTAATTGTGTCAATGAAATTTTATTTTTCGAATTTAAAAATTGAATTATAATATTAATTACATAATTTTTTTTTTAATTTTTGAGTGTGCATGAAATATGTAAAATAAGATGTCTAGGATATATATATATAATTTTTAGTTATTCAAAATTTGTTGTAGATGATTTTTTTTTAAGTTGATTATTTTGAAAGGGAAGTCTAACACTTACACGTTAATTTCTTTTAAATGATGAAAAAAATAGAGGAACAACAAAGTTCAAAAATGATTGAATAGAAATAAAAATATTCTTAAGTTTTATTTTTTTTGAAGCTTTTTTCTCCTTTTCATTTTTTTAAAGAAAATTTACCTTTAACTTGGCTACTATATTGTTCTGCATTTTATTTTATTTTTAAAAAACGAATTGATTCTATTAAAACTGATTATTTTTGTCAATTTTAGTTAAATTTTAGGTTTTTTGGTTAGTTTTAAAGTTTTACAAATGAATTAAAATTGTCTTAATTCAGTTAAAGAATGAATATTCTCTTATAGTAGCATATCTAAAACTATATTTAAAAAAATGTTAATTTTTAAATTAATACTGATAAAAAAAATTCAATGAAAATATATATTTCTTAATAAATCGGATGATCCAAGACATGCAGTTTTTTTTTAATAGGATAAGAATTTAAGATTTTTTAAAAAAAACGTATGCTGTAAATAAATGTTTTGTAATGCTGATTACCCATGAACAATTGATTTATAAAATGAAAATTAAGTTCGGAATTAACTTCTAAATGCTAATCAAGTCTTGAACGAAATAATAAAAAAGATTTAATTAACTTTAAAAATTATTCATGATAGTCACAGAATTCTATTTCACATTCTCCATACGATTCACAGTGAGTTCAATACACCGAATATGACAACTGATGATACAAAACAGACTCGTAATTAAAGGAAAAAAAACCCCACAAGAAACAAACTGCTGAAGGATTCCATGGCTTCTCTACGATGCTTGCAGGGTCACAAAGAGTTGAGGCACTACAATCACATTGGCAGCAATAATCAAGAGCAGAAGAATCAGAACCTGATCATAAAATGCCAACTGAAAATAAATTACAATCTACGCATTCTCTCTCTATGATCCATATTCATTTATGGTTAAAACAATTTTGATATAATGAAATACAGATTTCAATTTGCACCATCATCAACATTTGCAAAGATTGTGCACAGCAAAATTCAAGAAAGTAAAGCCAAAAGCATTCGAACGATCTACTTGTATTACGAAAAAGAAAAGAGAGGGAAAAAGAACTTTCATCATGGTTCTAAAAAAAACCACTTGACCCTCATAAGCATACGCCTAGGCAAATTTTGAAGGGGACTGTATAGCAATCTACTATCTCAAATATGTACACATGAAGTTAAAATTCTTATTTGGTTCATTTAAACTAATTCAACCCTAGGTTGCCTTAATTAATTGTTTGGGAGTGTTTAACTCAAATAGTTATGGTTGCTAGGATGGCTTGATCTCCCGGTCATCTGTTGTCCCGGAAAACGACAAGTGTCATGGTTCCTTCTTCTTGTCGGTGGAGGATTTGTATTCGTACTTGGAGTACTCCCAAGTGAATATATTGCATATGGCTTCGTTGTAGCTGGTTGAAGCTTTCCTCCTGGATGAATAAGCGGTCTGCCTGGTTGTTATTAATAACGAGCATGACTTCTTCTGACCTGTGCACATATACTCTGTGGTGTGCATCATCTCGCCTGGAATGATAAAGCACCTCCGCAGATACTATTGACGCCCGTTCCTGCATCGAAAGTTGTAGCTGAGTCTGCGGGTCGATCTGCTGCTCTAAAGTATGCTCTGGTGCTTGTCTGTCAATTAGTCTTCGGCCTAATCGTCGTGCGGCTTGCTGCGCCGTATGCAGTCACCGCTGATTTCTTCTGTACTCCCGGACTTGGTCGTCAAAGAGGGGAGTGGTAGTGGAGATGGAAGGTTGCTCAGTAATAACCCTTGTAGCCATTAATTCTTTAGCTTCAATTTTTCTTGTTCTTCCTTTAAGATTTTGTAGGGGTCCTTAAAGACTCTGAGCTTTCCTTTTCCTTCTTTAGGCCTTTCTGTAGGGCCTAGGGATAAATTCTTTAATTTATCAACAAGATCTTCTGGAATTGCAGTGGCTGCAGGAACACCTTTCTTAATATGTTCCAGAAGGGTTTTGAGATCTGCTTGTATATCTCGAATGCCTTCAGCTATTTGAACTAGAAGTTGGATTTGTGTGTTGTTTTGCTTAATAAGGGTAGAATTTCCAGATGATGGACCTTGGAAATCACTTGGTCTGGCAAAAACCAATAGCAGGTGATTCTATTTGTTCGGTGACATTCACTGCTTCCTTGTAGGAAAGAGTTCCTCTTGTGATAGCGTAATTGTTGTTCATGAAGAGGTCCACCTTTCCAGTTTAAGAAGCAACGCCTCTATCCTCTGGATTTTCTTGTCAAGCTCCTTTGATAGTCTGAATGCCTCTTGTTCAATGAGCTTTGGTTGCGCCTAGATTTCGATTATTAACTCCTTCACTTCCTGCTTTGTTAATGGTTTATTTTTTGTATAAACAAGAGTTTGATTGCTTAAAGCCGTTGTTAGTCTTTTAACTTCTTCTTCAAGGTCTTGGCACTGTTTAAGGATTTGTTTGAAGTTTTTAAGGTGGACTCTAGAAGACAAGCAGGTTCTGTCAAAGATTACGGCGAGGTTATTGGCTAGTTGATCTGTGGTGACTTTGGTAGTAGAAATAAGGTCAAGATACTCCAGGTTGGATGTTCGGGAAGTGTCATACCAATTCTTAATAGCTCTCTCCCAGGTTTCAGACATTAATTACAAACATAAAAGATTACTAGGTTAGGGCAATTCCTTACTAAGCCTTGCTCACACAGGTGTGCCCTTGGATTTACACGGCTTTGCCTACCAAGTTAGGACCTGTTTTTTTACTTGGCTTAATTTGCGTAATACCAACAGACCTAGTAAGCAATTACTATATAACGTAATATTTGTTCCATGAGAAAGACAATCATAATTAGTATGCTAAATCCCTACAATCAATCCCTTTGTATCCTGACCTTTAGGGTTTTACGCTTCTATGGTTATCTTTTCAACTAGCTCTAATACCAAAATGCAGCGGATACCAAAAGGCAGTAGAGAAGCAATAAAAATAAGGAGAGAAAGATGATGAAACTCACAGATTTTATTACTTCAAAAGCAAACTTCCCAAGTAAAGCTCAAGTGATGCTTGAATGCTTTGCAAGGGCTGGAATGATCTCTACTTATAGAAGGATATAGGGTATGCCGGGTGCTCTGAGGGCCCCATCGTCACATGCTCCTGTCCTTAGATAAGGGAGAATCTTTCCTTTACAGCACGCTTACACACCTTTACAGCACACTTACACACCTTTACAGCTAAGAGGGAATCCTCTTTTATAAAAGCTACTTTAGACAGGCAGTGGTGGGTTATGTCTCTTCATGGGTCCATCACTTCCGCAGAGTTATAGACGGAAAGAGTTCATGCGATTAACGACATCTTGTAGCATGTGGGCAGTTGTCGCCAGCTGATCATCAATTTGCTTAGTTGCAGGGTACCAATCATGCCACCAGTTATCTTTTGTACTCAACCGCAAACACTCCTTTTTCAGGGAGTGTAGTATTCTGAGCTGTTGAAGGGCATTGACAGCCTGGAGGGCTGCCCTTTGCTGTAATTCATGGAGGCGTTGGTCAATTTGGTCTTTTGCTTCCAGTGAGATTGGGTAGCGTATGGACTGAGATTTGGTCTTTGCTGATGTAGTCAATGAAGGCAACCCATCTGACTCGTGATGGTTTGTTGTTGGCTGATTTCCTGAAAAAGCTAATAATAGCTTGGCAATCAGTTCTAATAATCAGCTCATTTTTGTCCAGGAAATAAATTTTTAGTGCTTCTAGTGAGTTCATAACTGCATGGAGTTCAGCATCTATAGTAGACTTTGGGGGGTTGAATTTGCCACTGACATATGCACAGATTTTTTTTGAAGTCCTGGGATCATGCTTTGCCTTCTTCCACTTACAGATCCCTCCCCATCCATTCATGCAACCATCAACTTCAAGAATAATAAAGCTCTGACTTGGAGGGATCTCCAAGTCAGGTAGCTTATGAACCTTTTCCTTGATTTGCTTTATCAAAGTCCAATCTTGGCTATTGAGCCTTCTATCACCTTGTGGGCTCGTTTTTGCATATAATGGGCTGAGTAACTTTCTCAAATTTGGGATGTAGTTTCGAGCATAGTTGAGAAGCCCAAGCCATGACCGCATTCCTTTGGTTGTCTTTAAGTCTTCATCTTTGAAGTCAACGACCTTGGTAATTATACGAGGTTGAAACTTGATTCTACAATTTCCTATAATAGCTCCTAGAAATTCCACCTCATTAACTGCAATTTTCATTTTAGTAGGGCTCAAGACTAACCCGTTCCTCTTGCATATTTCCAACATTTTCCATAGATGATTTGCATGCTGCTTTTCATCTTGGGAGAATACCAGTATATCGTCAATATAGACAGCAATAAAGTCCTCTGTCCGTTTGAAATAATTATCCATTTTTCGTTGGAAAATGGCAGGGGCGTTTTTCAGTCCGAATGGCATGACTAGCCATTCATAGAGACCTTCTGGCACACAGAATGTTGTCCATTCAATGGAGTCCGAATGCATAGCGACCTGGTGAAAGCCAATTTTTAGGTCAAATTTAGAGAAAATGCAACTGCTACTGACCTTTCTTAAAATTGTGTTGATCCCCGGGAGACTATATTGATCTTTATGAGTGAGATCATTTAATCGTTTATAGTTGAAGACCATTCGTTCCTTCCCTTTGGTTTCCTTCCCAGTTTTTGGATCAACTGTAGTACCGGAGTTTGCAATAATCGCTGTTGTGCGGTGCCTGCTCTTGCTGGGTCTAATTACTTTGAGGTCTAGCAGAGCCTTGACATGTTTTGCAAAAGCTTCCTTCTGCTTAGGGGTCAAGTGCTTCAATGGTCTGTCTTCAATGATGAAGTCCGGATTCTTAATATCTAATTGACAGACTATCTTGTTTTTGGCCCAGTGTTGTAGTGGGTTGTCGCCAATATAACCTTGATTTTGTAATTCCTTTAGCGGGGGCCGAACTGATGTTTGAAGTTTTGCTGAGTTTGACCTACTGAGAAGTGTACCATCTCCTTTATTTGTATATACTCTTCTTCCTCTAGGTCTAATTCTTCTATGGCTGCTACATTCATTGAGGGCAAAGTGTTAATAGTAGTAAGATGCTTATAAAAAGTTACCGTGTTACCTTCAATTCGCAGTCCTCCGTGCATAGCTCTGATAAAGTTACATCCAATAATTAACTGGATGTTATCTCCGAGTACCATAGGAAAGTTGTAGGTGTATGGTATCCTGAAGATATTTTCTCCGATAAACATTCTTCCAGCTTTCATCTTCATATTAGCTGTCTGTTGAGAGTTTATTCCACTGAAGCTAACTACGAATGTGTTTTTCTCTAGTGTTTCTGCTAGTAAAGAATTTTGATCAACACAACATGTTGTGGCGCCTGTGTCACGTATAGCTTTGAGAGAAAACTGTGGTACCTCAGGGATTTCAATCTCTACTATTAGATTGTATAGCATGTTCTTGACAAGCCTAGGGCTTCGTACTTCTGGCGCTGCTGTGACTTTACTAGTAACTTCTTCTAGGAGCATATTGGTTGCTTCTTCTGCTCCTTCTATCCCTTCTAGGTCCTGCAGGTCTTTTCTTAATTCCTTTTCAAGTAGGAGTTCTTCATACTGGGATTTGTAATGAGTTGCCTCTTTTTGTAATCGCTCAATTTCTCCTTCACACCATGCAATATAATACCTTTGCTCTTGTATTAAATTCTTTGGAAAGAAAGGAGCCGGCTGGGATGGTGCCACTGGTACCTGTTTATTAAAATAACAGGGCCCACAGAGGTTGCACGCTGTAAGAAAGCATTCAGGGCAGTGTATTCTTGCTCGCTGAAGTGTTGCCCTTTTGCAGCACGTACATATCGTTGATTGAGGCAATGCAATTGGCTCATTGAGACGCCAGTTGTGTAAGCAATTGGACTGCTGTTCCGAGATTTTTATCT
>JBBUKS010000095.1:3116053-3163158 GCA_038050645.1 Hedychium gardnerianum | reverse complement strand
ACATCTCCATTGGTATGAGGCCTTTTGGGTAGAGCCCAAGAGCAAAACCATGAGGGCTTAGGCCCAAAGTGGACAATTATACTATTGTGGAGATATCTAAATTCCTTCGGTCCTAACAATTATCACACACTTATCCAAGAGATGCCTAATCAAAGATACTGGTCAGTGCCCCCGGGGCTACGACACAGTGGTTAGACCCTCCAAGCGGTTAAGTAGACATCTAAAGGTCGAATCTCCATTGCAGAGATTTTCCTCTAATGGGATAATAACTAGCGGTTAAGAGATTTTCCTCTAATGGGATAATAACTAGCGGTTAAGTAGACATCTAAAGGTCGAATCTCCATTGCAGAGATTTTCCTCTAATGGGATAATAACTCTAAGAATGTTGGCCGTTTGGATCCATTTGGATGGACCTTCACAAGAGCTTCTTGATTTACCCTGGTGGCTGGTGGGAAACTTCCATTGGACTGTGTCGATCACCTCAGGATTAATTAGTTCGAAGAGTTGGATACCTTGTCAGTACCCAAACCTAACTTAAATATGTTGAGTTTTGCAGGTTCCTAGTCAATGCTACTTGATTGCCATCCCAAATTAAAACCCACAAGTACACAACCTCTACACCTAACCAGTTATCAAAATTATATGTACAAGACTAAGTATAATATTCCTATCATTTCTGATAATTCTAATCACAAGAGGGTGCTCATAAATTATATACTAAATATGGTAGCATAAGCAGTGCACATAATTGTTTTTCACCACAGAACACCTAACTTTCAGGTAATTGAAGAGGAGAGAATCTACCTGTAACACTCTTTGTTATAAAACCACCACCTTTAATTGCAGTATCAGCGAATTCTTCAATCTGAATAGTAGCTCCAGGTGTGGATATAATCTGAGTGGAAGGATCATAGTGTTCTGTTTGTTCCTTCAATTGTTCATAGAAACCAACAGTAGGAAATCCACTAACTGGAATATCTGCTGTCATAGGATATTAACATTTTCTATGATAAATTGCAAAATTCAAATGCTAGTGTCAAGAAAGAAATAGAGTTCAAGAAGACAGTCTAAAGGAAGCTAAGATACGTGCAAAGCCACTATTACACACATTAATTATTATCTTTATTCTCCGAAAGAAAGACGGGGGGTTGTTGATGAAGCATAGGAAGACAATAATTTAATGATAACAGACAACACAACCTTAATTCTAGAGTGGAATTTTTATTTTGAGATCAATTCCCAACGGGTGCAAAATGTCTCGCTGGATGCCTGACCTCCCACATGCAAAGGGTCGCTGCACTAGGACAAATGCCCCCGTGATTTATCTCCTTCCAAAGGGTGTGGATCGTCTTGGAGGGGCCGCTATGGTGATGACTTCACCTTGTGCTCCAATTGAGTGAAAAAAATTAAGATTGAAAGAATAAATTGGAACTAATGACTTTGGTCACCATAGGACAATAATTTAATGATAACAGACAACACAACCTTGATTTTAGAGTGAAATTTTTTATTTTGAGGTCAATTCCTAGCAGGTGCAAAATGTCTCGCTGGGTGCCTGACCTCCCTCATGCAAAGGGTCATTGCGCTAGGACAAATGTCCCCGTGATTTATCTCCTTCCAGAGGGTGTGGGTCGCCCTGGAGGGGCCACTAAGGTGATGACTTCACCTTGTGCTCCAATTGAGTGAAAAAATTTAAGATTGAAAGAATAAATTGGAACTAATGACTTTGGTCATGAGGATTATGTCAAAGTTAGAGTAAACATATAGTCCTACCTTGTGTATTATATAATTACATGGTGCATCTGAGTGCTATATATATAGTTGTATTGGTTTTCTTTTGACGAATACATTTTTAGACTTCTCAACTTGGTATGAGGGAGGAGTCTCTACTAGTTAGATTTTTTATCTTCTTTATCAATCCCTTTAGAAGGTTAAGGTTTTGTGTGGCAACATGACCTCCCTTCCTCCAAAACAGTTACTTTCTCCACACCTAGCTTTTTCATCCTTTCTTTATGCATCCTTACACAACTCCTACCACAAGATATCCATGGCATGGCACATACACTGATATACATGTGCAATCAATCTCCTCCGCTCCTTGAAGGAAAGAAAATACCTGTTGAGACTCAGTTGCGGCATATTATGGGGGATTTTTCCTTAATGGATAACAGATCCGAGAACGCTGACTGTCAGGATGAGCCTCCGCGTGCGCTTCCCCGATTTACCCTGATGGCCGATGGGAAACTTCCATGGGGCCGAGCCAGTCACTCCTAGGATTAGTCGGGCCGAAGGCTTAGATAGCTGGTGCTAACTATAAAAAATAAAAATAAAAAAACCTGTTGAACAGAGCCTAATGGTGCTTATGTAATTATACAAGCAACCCTTTCCAGACAACTAATACGTTTTGCATGGAAGCTGATTGTATTAACTTGTATTGATGAAAGAATCAATCTATTAACTTGCTGTTATTGCACAGAATGTTTAAGTTAAAGTTAATAGAAGTTTGCTTATTTAAGCTCATAAACCAAATTTGACTAGTCTACTATTCTCCATGTGAAACTAAAATAGGATCTCAGAATTACAAGCACCTCCTCTCCCTTCTCTTGTGGTCTACCTCTCTGCCTCCTAACCTCTTACATAATCCTCTATACCTCCTTTGGTGACAATAAATTCTTCTACGTAGACATTGCTTAAGAATTGTGTCGATGTCAACAACTGTGGATCAAGCAAATGATCTCGTGAAAGGTAGACATTATCAGTCAGTGTTTTGTGTCAACGCAATCCATTGTAAACCGCACTTATTATGTCCATAAAATTGTTTAAATTCCATAAAGCATAGCTGACACACTACCCACCTTGGAACATCCCCCTCATCTCAGCACACTACAGCCTCAACCACACATGTCCCTCTGTAAGGTTCGATGGGAAGGGTTTCAGGTTAGGATCCCATTGATGCGGTTGCTGCAAGGTTCGGAAAGAGAGAGGAGCAATTCCTTTTACTAAAAAAGGAGTAGTTAGTCTCAAGTTAGGATCTATTTCAATATCAATAGTGAATGGTCCAATTCTCTTCTGTCATAGTCAAACCACCCTCCTTGATCACATCTCAGCCATCCAGGGCGAATAAATGGGTTTCGTCTATTCTATAATATCTAGAGAGCTATCATAACCATTGAGTTGTTATATTTGAGAGATGTCCTAAGGCAATCGCCTTATGGTTTGTATTATTTATTTGATAAATAAAGATTCACTATTTGAGTGCACATTCTGTATGTGTTTGAATAGGTCTTAAACTCATTTACTGAATGTCCGCAATACAATTCACAGCATGAGAGAACTTGATTGGATCACAACTAGTGAGCAACTTTACATGTGTAATTATGAATGTATTGAAATCTTTCCTAGTCGACGAATTGATGTATTCGGACATCATCAATTCTATGAGACTAGCACGGGTTATACTCCTTGGTCTAACCAAGCAATTGTTACTCACTAGCTGGAGACATTGGGATACCAATAGTTAAACGTGGATGTTAGTTATGGTAACTAGTTCATTGAAGAGACCTGTAAGATTTCATATGGTTCTCTATATGGATATGTCTGTGAAGTCTTTATTGCAGCTCGAGTACAAATTTCATTCGACTTGAGGTATTCAGGTCACCTTAGTCATGAAGGCTTATACTTTGACATCTTAAGAGAAACATCTCAATGGAGGTGTGAACCCTAGATGATTGGGTATAAGTCGAAGTGCCCAAAGGTGTTGGATAGCCCACAGAGGATTCACCGCTCCTTGCGAGGAGACGTATACCCTATGGTCACTTGTCAGGATTATTACTCAAAGTCTTTGGCCAAAGCATCACATGTCAAGACTCAAGAGTACATGACTCTTAGACACATGTCTGAGTAATTTGAATCCACAGGACAA
Organism: Hedychium gardnerianum; assembly: GCA_038050645.1. Lineage (NCBI taxonomy): Eukaryota > Viridiplantae > Streptophyta > Magnoliopsida > Zingiberales > Zingiberaceae > Hedychium > Hedychium gardnerianum. Next base: position 3,159,236 of record JBBUKS010000095.1, on the reverse strand, counting down.
GTTAATATTACTTAGGCTAGGTGTGACATAGTCAGCCTAGTGGGGATAGACACATAGACCATGTCCTAAACCAAGTGAGTATAAGACGAGACATGACTCACTGTAGCTGCTAAAGGGTTCAGAACTAGTTCTGGAATCAACTATGATTTTTCAGTTAATTGGGGATCAAGATGTACTACTAGGTATTACTCATGATCGATCCATAACTAAATAGTTATTTATGGATGGTCAAGATAAACCGAGAACCTATTGAGTCACACGCACTACGAGTATCCGAAAGGCGTAAAATAAGTTTGAGAATTTGATTCTCAGATCGAGAGATATAACATCTGGTTGGACCAGACGAAGGGCAAATATGGAAGATATTTTGTCGTGACGGAAGCGCGGATGAGCCAAGTCTCTTTGAAAACGAATTGACCCTTGTTTGGTTTAATTATGAATCAAATTGATTTGGTTCAAATTAAACTTGGTTTGGATCTTGAACCAATTAGTTTGGTACTAGAACCAACTTGGTTTGGTTTTAAACCAAACTTAAGTTAAGGATATGAGTTAAAAGGTTATTGGATATGGGTTTTGAATTTGGATTCAAACTCAATATGAGATCTATATAAAGGATATAGATCAAGAGAGAAGGAATAATTATTATTATTATTTATTGAGTTAGGTTTTAAAAATAATCCCTCTCTCTCCTCTCCTTCTCTCTCTATCGCCGCCCAAAAGGGGCTCTCCCCTTTTGTTGCCGCCAAGCACAAGCAAAGGAGAAGGAAGAAGTTATTCCTCAAGCTTCCTCCTCTTGGATCGCATCACCTTCACGCTTGGCTAGTACCAATCGAAGGCGAACCTTGTTGCTCACGGAGTTGTCTTGAAGAACTCGGTGTGGATACGAATAGAGACGAGGTTTGACAACATCGCTCGTTGATGCCCTTTCCCCTTCGCATCATCCGTCAGATATACCTAGAATAATTATTATTCTTAAAATTTTATTTTACGATTATGTAATGTAATCATGCATGCGTGTGGTGTGTGTTCTGTAATAAATTAAATTTATTTACTGTCTTTGCTTTCGCTGTGCATGTTTTTGCGAAACGTGTTAAACGCACACCGCATCAGGCTCCCCAACATGAGTAACAAGTGGAAATGGGATGGAAGGATTGGGTATGGAATATAGAAACTTGGAGGAGACTAGATCTGTAAAAATTAAAGAATAAGTGATCATCTAGTTCATCTTCCAGCTATAAGAGAAGATAACATAAGGGGGGATAAATCGGAAGGATCATAAATGGGATACTTAAAAAATGAGCATAAAAAAATTAGAAAAGTTGAGTGTTAATTTAAAAGACAATGTCAAACAAGGGCATGCTAAGAAGAAGATAGCAACATGTATAAAAACTTAACATAGTAGCATAGCTCAAAATACTGACATAGATATGTGGATTTATTAGAAATCAGAACTACTAATATCTGAGAGTAATTGAGTGTAACTCCAATAGACATAGAGTAAGAACACATAGGTTGAGATGAAATAAACATATTCAAAAGTACCCAATAGATTCCAAAATTAGAAGATTAGAAGAGTTGAATTAATTAGAGTGGAAAATGTAAAGGATAGAGGGAGATAAAAGAACCTTAATCAACGTAATAAAAGATAATTTAACTAATTTGAATATTGCTAATGATATATCCTTAGATCTCCTAATGTAATTAACCTCCCATAGTTGGGACAAATATGGTACGATTATAATGATGATGTACACTTCCTACAAATTAATTATATCGCTCAGTAAAGAACTTTAATATTATAGCATATTATTTGACAAATTACATGTCAGCAGCAATAGGTTCATTTGAATCATGCTTCGATTGTCATGATGGATAAAATTTTACCTGCATCAATTGCTTCAGTAGCAATACCATCATCATCAAGCTCTCCTGCTTGTATAGGTATTCCAAGGTTTGGCTTATTTACTTGGGAATGATCATCCATTTCCTCTCCACCAGCAGTTATCTCCCAGTTAAATATTCCTATATCAACGAAGACAAGCATATTTTATGACTGGAAAATAGCATACATTAAACCTTAGTGGTTAGATAAAGAAATTACTAAATTTCTTGAGACATAAGAGGTAATGGTCATTTCTCTAGGAAGGTTAAAATTTAATGAAGCTCTGTGCTCCCATATGATATTGTTCCTTTGTTTGCTTGCTTTCTGCAGTAAATGAGGTATTTCACATAATACATAGCAGAAGTATACTCGTTTTAAGTTACTCCTAATCAATAATTTACTAAGTTACTAGAACTTAATACAATGTTATTCAGGTAGATCATATTGGCAGGATAACATAAGGTGTGAATTGTACGCTTTCAAGGCTGTGACATGCTTATGTTATGTAAATCATCAAAAATTCTCTTTAACTGTGTATATCAGAAATTCATGAGGCTAACTCCAATATTCAAGAAATCAGTTTATCATACACTTTTCTATTTTAAGTTTGGTTGATAAATGAAAGGTCAAGTTAGTCACTACTGGTGCTGATTTAAAATAAAAACAAATGATTCGGTAAGGAGAGATTGAAGGCTTGTATTCTACCATTGCTTGACAGAGCAGTATTGAAGCATAATTACATGAACATATTGCGAAAACTTGACTTACAATAAATATGAAATTCTTTTTACCATCATGCAGTTATGATTGAATATTTGTGAGTATTTTTTAGGAAAAATTATGTCCATATCAATTAGCATGTGAAATTTATTTTTCTTAATAAGAACTTAATAGCTATTGGCTGCAAAAAATGTGAAGAGTAATATATAATGATAGTGATTAATAAAAAAGGATTTTCATAATTGATGTGTTCATAATTTACATTGCCAGTAAGGTTATCGTGATATAATAACTTAGTATATTGTACTATCTAGTAGACTATGTGATCTATCAATAAAATACTGTTAGTAGACTCAGTACTAAGCACTAAACATCTATTCTTAGAACTCAGGATATATACTTTCATGGTCACTTGAGTCGAATTGATCAGGTACATTATGAGCTTCCAAAAACTACTCATACGGACAAGTAACAATATGGTATTTATATTCACAGGTTGGTAACCTTTGCTGTCTCTTGTAATCGACAGACCATCATTCTTTTGAGAAATAATTTGACCCTCCCCAAAGTTCAGAGCACCAGGAATGCTTGGTGATGGTGCAGTCTCTTTCTGTACCAGTTGATCAACCCTACTACTGATGGTAGATGATTCATCGGGTGATGAAATTCCTATAAATATATAAGATTCAGTATAGCTTATGAACTACAACAATATGATTAGCTGTTCAAGTCCATTTTATTTGTAGAGATTAATGATAAAAAAAAATCTTAGATAGGCAGCAGCTGTACTTAGAAACAGTGGATAGCTAATCCAGGAACAGAAAGATCAAAAAGAATTAAGATAAACTATCTACAAAGTCTAAACATTGACCAAAAGGAAATTAACCACTTTGGCAAGCAGCTGTATTTAAAAACAGTGGAAAGCTAATCCAGGAACAGAAAGATTAAATAGAATTAAGGCAAACTATCTACAAAGTCAAATCATTGACTAAAATGGAATAAACCACTTTGGCAAGAACTATGAAAGTTTTCAAGTCATCGTAGACAGTCAAGATAATTGAATAAACAATAACAAGATTTATAATCAATAGTAATTAGATTAGAGTTAATTAAGGGATTATCACAAAATTACTGTTTGGTTGACACATTCACAACTAAAACAATGTCTTAATTTCCATTTCCATCCTAGGCATAAGGCAAGAATTTTATTTTGTTTGAGCATCAACATTGCAGCAATATATCTTGTTTGATTTTATTAAACTGGCTTCACATCTCATGCTTAATGAACGAACCAGGTAATCATGTCATTTGATGAATCTAAGAATTTCAGGATTAACTTAGGCTAAATATTACATGAAAAAATACCCAAATGATTAAGGTCATAGAAGGATGCAGTCCATACTCCTTACTTACCTGGTTCAGTTCCTTTCCTTTTGCTTTCATCCACTTTAACCACAGATGAAGTGGAGTCCAACTTTTCTTCAGACGCTTTCTTGGAACTTTGCAGTTGACTTTCCTTTCCTTTCTCAAATATACGGAATATGTTAAAACCACCCACTGTCAGATATGAAGAGACCATCATTATCTCTACTAAAACAGCACTTTAAATTCCACCTCATTTAACATATATACTATAGTAATTTAACATTGTAATATCTTTCAAGACATTCTAGAGACCCAGTTTCTCATATGTTACCAAATTCATCTAGGCAGAAGCAAAGGCTGCTTACCTATAGGAATGAAAAAGCTGAAGCATGATAAACATCTATAAATGTCTGGTTCTTGTGCATCGTCTCGATTTGTTAAATGATCTGGTGGAGCTTCTGTAACCGACTTCTCAAGAACATATTGCTCTTCATGGGCTTTTTTGGATGGCACATTGTGTTGAATTTCCTTAACTGTCCTCTTTCTCTTACGTAATATCACTCTTTTTGTTATGCATGAGCTACAATTAGGACAATATAAATCATGAGTATCTTGTTCATCTAGTATCCTCTCAAGATCAAATTCTAATGCTTCCAAGGCACTCTTTTTTTGTACTGTTATCTGTTCAAATACTGTTATTTCTTCACTTTTTGTCATTATATTAGTCCGAACATTGGGATAATCCTGCGGTTTGAATCCATTCTCCACATTTTCATTCTGCAGCATTTGATTTTCTCCTTCAGTTGTAATACCCTTATGATCATCAACAATATCAGATGTCGACTTTCCATTTGCAAGTTCCTCCTGTGTAACATTCTGGTCATTCTTTTTGAGCTCCACGACACTAGTGCGAACTGCAAGTATAGATTGGGCTGCACTCACCACATTATAAAGCTGTTTAGTCTTCATATTTCAAGCAAGAACAGCATTAAAGCATACTAAAACACTAATAAGACAAGCAATAGGAAGGCCTCAAAATGGTTTCTATTGACTAAACGTGAAAAATCTCAATAAGCTCCCAACATCACAAGCATCAAAAATTAACTTTCATTTTCCACGAGACATTCATGAGCTCTTAGGTTTCACTTGAGGAGATCAGACTTCAACAATGACATTGATCAGGAATCCTTTGCAGATTACACAGTTCATGGTTGATACTGCTGAGTTTAAATAAAATGGTGAAGTTGAAGAGCCTAGTGATATATCAAATACTGATCAATGACAAGCATAAACTAATGTACTCACTTTGGCATAACTTTTTAAAATAGACATAATTATCAAGCATTATCCAAAGTTCCATGTCATAAATATCAACAATAAGCAAAAAAAAAAAAAAAGGCACTAGATAATGATGTGTATTACAGTTGTTAACAAAATGAAAGCCATATTGGATGCTCAAAACTACACTTCATCTCTAAGAAGACAACTAAGTCAAAGCATCAAAGCAAATATTAATCAAGGAATGTACAGAAACACAGAATTCAGTTATATAGGATATGATCGCCACCTAGCAACCCTCGCTATTGAAGAATTCTGATAGATCCCTTAACGGACATATTCAAATGAACCCTTCAAAATCTTATATTTATTTAATGTCTTTTTGTTATAGATTCATATTTAATTTTTCTTTTAGAATAAATCGTTCGAATCTTTTCTTTTGACAATCGGTCAAGTAATAAAAATATTGTATTGTTTAGTACATCATTACGGATTGGATTAGTCTTTCTAGTAGCTATTCTTAATTCTCTCATTTCTTAAGCTTAAACTTATTTTTTATTTCCCGATCCAAAAATGGAAATCCTTCTATTTCTAAGTTCTAAGAAATTCGGATTGTGAGACCCATTAAGATTCAATCTGAGTTCCATAGTTTGTTAAATTTATTAATAATTATCTGTTGAAGACGTTATATAACTTTTAGAGACAAGTAATATGATTGGTTAATCAAATCAGTTTTGATTATTGGAGGTCGATCTTAATCATCCTATCCTCTTATTCTCATCTAGGACACGGGTTCCTATCAACCTCAAACAGTCCACTTGTTGTGTATCACATTGATCTCTTGCCCAAGCCTCGCTGCAAGACGATAAAAGTCAACACCAACGTGGGACCCAAGAAGCGAAGTTTGGGGGCTCCAGCTCATCCCAAGGAGGATGACAAATTTGACGCACGAATTATAGTTCCTAACACGACAGGAGTTGAGTAAACGAAAGATGCGCTACTCCCAAAGGCCGTCAACCCGAACCCAAGTCTACCTTATCGAGAATAAATTAATCAAGCACGAAGAAACGCACGCTGTCGAGGTAATGAAGCATCCTGCATTCAAGGAACGTTTTTTCATGGATTTTGTTTTTAAGAAGAAAAAAAAGAAATTAAAACTAAACCATCACTGAACAAGACCATAGCCGAAGCTAGAAAACGAACACAATCTCCGCCATTACGATCGCGGAAAGGACAGAAGAAAGAAGACGGAGATGACGAACTCAAATCGAAGGAAACGAGAAAGAACAAAAAGGAAGGAAGGGAAAAAAAAAAAGAGAGAGATCTACAAACGAAATAAATAAAGGTCGATTGCGCAAAAGGGCCACTCAAAATACGAAGTACTAAACCTTGGTCGGCGTCGTCAGAGAGGCAACTTTCCTCGGCTTCTTCGCCGCTGCTCTCCGCCGTCCGCGGCGAAGCTCCGTAGCTGTCGGTCTTCCTCCGACGCTGCCTCGCCTCTAGGCCGCCGCCCTCGCCCTCCTCCTCCTCCACTATCGTCTCTTCCCTCTCCAGCTCCATCACTCCGTCTTCGACTTCCAAAAAACCAGTAGCATTCAATTTATTTGTCTCTATTTCCTTCTTTTTGTTTTTTTCATTAATAGTAAACAACTATAAATTAATATTATATTATTCAGAAGTAGATTTTTAATTATTTTTTTTAACATTTAATCCAACTGAAAAATGGCGAATGAGGATAAATAAAATTATTTTATACAAAATATTATAAAGATATAATTACTTTAAATTTTATATTGACTTGACTTGAGAATAATATATTATCAACAAAAGATTTGGAACTCGTGGTTTATTTAACATCAAAGAAATATCAAATTAATGAAAGTAATTAGATGTCTAGGAAGGGTTAAGCTTTTATGTGGGACAAAAATTAGATTCTCTATTGGAAATGTTAATTTATGTGCAAGTAAAATCAAGAAATTTATCAGTTGCATTTGATAAGTTCATCCTTAAATAATTAAATAATTTAAAATTTTAATTTATAATATATTGAAGGAGATTTTTTTTTTTAAAAAAAAGAGAATAATAATTATTTGGATGAATCTCTATTAATATTTTACAAAAGATTTTTTTCTCCATTAATATTTTTTGATTTATTTTAATGATTGATGAAAAAAATTTATAAGATCGAAATAATCATATTGATTCGAAAAATTAAATATCAAATTACTTTAAAAAAATAATAACTTTTTTTTTTTCATGGTAGAGCACTAACAATTGATGACATTCAATTCGAAGTACCAACAACCACATTTGATGTTTAAAAAAAAAGTCATTGGTAAATAAATGTAAATATTAATATCCAACCAAACGTCATATTGTTTTAAATTCAAATTATATATAAAAAATTGGTATCATAAATGGATATTAAATTTTGTCTCCATGCTAATTATATCTACGACTTTAAATGGTGTTGTATCATCAAGTCATGATTCATGCTAATCAAATTTTAAGTTAAGTTGACTTAAATCAAATTTATTATATTTTAAATTGTATATGCATATAAATTTTATCCGTTAAAAAATATAATTTCGATCTAGAAAATCCACACCCGTATCATCTTTATCTTCATTGTGTCTTTATCAATATTGGACTCTTGCTAATTTGTGGACTGAGAGAAGCCCAACTCCATGGGCCATTCATGGGCTTGGCCCATAATGGCAACCGAATCTCTTAAAATCAGACAGGAAATAATTAAACCGGAGATTAACCCGGTCCAATTTAAACAATACAAGTTTTTTTTATTAAAATAATATTTTCAACAATTTGACTAAAAAATAAAATACGGTTCGAATAAGCAATCTCAGTGTTATCTTATTTATATTCATTTAATATGTACAAAATCAATTAAATGGATAAATTTAATAACTAATTAAGTTAAATGAATAAACTTAAATAACTAAGGTTGATTAGCTAATTAACTAAATGAACATATTTGAACATTAATGTTCATAAGTAAAAGTTTTGAATTATTTATGAACAATGTTCATGAACAAAATTTATTAAACTTCAATTATAGATAATCATTTTGGTGTATTGACTATCATAGAAAATACTAATTATAGTTGACTAGAGGTTGTCATGGTCTGTGCCAACTAAGGACGGTGACGGATCTTCTTAAGGACGGTCTTGCTTATTGAAAAAAAAATTTATAAAAAAATATTATTATTAAATTTATTACACATTTATTTATTTTTATTCTTTTTTAAAAAAAAGTTTTTTACTTAGTTCACCCCTTTCGCACTCAAAACCTAGCCCACCTCATTTTCCTAGCTAGATCCGTCCCAGATGCCAACTAATCCTTATAGTTACTTGGTAACATCTTGTGGGAGGAGTGTGCCAACTATTGTTGATGCTATCGGTCTCCATCTCGGATTGGTTGAACACCCGATAAAGCTCGCCTCGACCGTTTGGTAGCAAGCTAATTAGATCCAAATCCAACCTAATTCCTCACCGATGTGGTTCGACTTATAATATCATTTACTGAGATTAAACTAGCAGCAGTTGGCAGGGTCTGATGTTATATTGGGACCATTTCTTGTAGCTATGCATAGGAAATAAAAAGGCAAGAGTAACATGTATTCATGTGCATTGCAAGCAAATCTGTGTTATTTTGGGTCCATACTATTTCTTCGATATTTCATGATCGAAGCCCTACGGTATGGATATGAATGTATTCACCTACTTGATCCAATCTATCGTCAATGACTTTGAAGTTACGTTCGTATACGAGAATGCCTCTGACCATCAGAACTTCAAGGTTAACTTGGATGTAGGAATTTGAATAAAATTCTTTCAAGCCTGAGTAGAAGTGATTGAGAGTATGTGTTTCCGCCTTATTTAAAGTACAATTTTGATGAAATTTAAGAGTTAGGGTTTTATGATTTGAGGTTTAGAGTTTAGGGTTTAGGATAAATATGAATATTTGGGATGACTTTTAAAAGGGCACTATCAATTTATTTTACTTAGTTGTGACCATTGAATGACAAGTATGTTGCATTGTCCTTTATGTGGCTCCACAAAGTACAGCCCTACATATTGTGACTCTTCATCAAAAGGCTTGAAAGGTATCCAAAGCAACATGAAGCAAGGACATCACATGCTTCCTGCCCATCCACAATGCTTCCATAATATTGGACGATTAGTAGGATATTAAATTAACAAGTGTGTATAATAATAAATTAGGAGGGAAAATCATCTATCTCCATATTAGTAGGGGGAAGTTTGGACACTAGATAGATTATATTAAAAAAAAACTTATTCAAAGTAATTTAGAGAGCATTATGGACCACAAATATGAAAATAGTAAGGCACGATAGACCATGATATTATCTCTTTTCATACTTTTGACTTTTTAAATTAACAAAATTTCAAAAATTAGAAGGCGTTTTCCTTTTGCGCGCAGTAAGTATACTGGCCGTGACCTCAGACTAGGCGGTGGACCACCGGCTGTCGGTGGCGAGCTCAGCACAAGTTCCGGCCGTCCCGGCCCCGCCTGTCCTCTTGCACGGCCTCCACCACGTGCCCTTGTCTTCTCCCCTCCCGCCATAAATAACCCCCGCCCGCCCTTTCTCAAAAATCAAACCCCGAAATTAAGATATTGATCCATGGGAGGAGCAGCAGCAGCAGCAGCGAGGAAGGGTCAAGGGGCGATGGGCGGCGGCGTCACAGCGGCGCCGTTCGTCGTCCTCTTCTTCTGAGGAGGAGGAGGAGGAGGAGGAGAGGTCCGGGGGAGCGCCGGGGGACGTGCCGAGGGGGCACTTCGTGGTGTACGTGGGAGCCAACCGGAGGCGCTTCGTCCTCCCAATCGCGTACCTGGACCGGCCGGACTTCCGGCGACTGCTTCGGCAGGCGGAGGAGGAGTTCGGATTCAAGCACCGGATGGGGCTCACCATCCCCTGCGACGAGCTCGCCTTCCGCTCCCTTCTCCTCGCCTGACGCCTGCATATATGAGCCACCAAATCCAAACTGCACGTCCAGGTGTGAGATATTGTGGCCCCACCACCGACTTAGCCTACTTGGTAAATTTATATAATAATAATAATAATAATAATAATAATGTAAATAATTAATTACTCTCTGTGTAAATATATAAATAATCATTGTATGGAGAAAATCTTGCTACTTAATTAAATGCCAAATAAATAATTATAAGGTTGATGGAAAGGCCCGCTGATGTGTCCTCGTCCTGCATGGCTCATGTCGTGCCTTCGATACGAACCTTTCAGGCCAAGTCATAATTTGGGACATTACGAAAAAGGATGAGCGATAACAATAATACTGAAGTACGTGTGTACGTTTGGTGCGACGTTCATGTACAATTGCACTTTTTATATATATATAAATTATCCTGCATTTTGATGCCCTAAACCTCGCCGTGTATGAATTTTTTTATTACTCAAATTAAGTTCTTTAAAATTTTATTTTTAAAATTTAAAATTTAAATTATAATATTCAAATAAAAAAAATTAGATAACACGAGATGAGTGATATAAAAATATATATTTATGTACATATCATTTTATTAAGCTGCCAAAATATTTTTTTTATTTGGACTTTCTTATACCAATTTATTCAAGGGCATCCTAATATTATTGTAGTCATTTAATTCTGTTGAATGAAGCTATTTAGTGATTTAAATTAATGGCCATAAGAAAATAATTTTATTATCAGATCAATATTTTCTTCTTCAGCTCAATAAATAACAAAAAAAACAACTAAAATTAAAAAGAATATATTTTTGATATTCTTTTAAATTTATAAATGCGGTTTTAAAAAAAAATATATAATAAAATTCATATGAATCTGATCGAAACATTTCAGTTATTCCGCCGAAAATAATCACATGCCACGTCACTGTACACGCCATTTCCCGCCCATCAGGATGTGTCGTCCTTGCAGTACTGCTGTCGTGTACTCCATTTATGCCCTTGACGTTGACATGTCACGCTATCCATGCTTAATTAGCTGTTAATTAGTTAAATAATCTTTCTCTAACCACTATTTCAATCAAATTTCTCCATTAATGTGTCCCACTAAATAATTGTCAGCTTAAACACAATTAGTTGGATAATTATAACGCATATCATGCATGATTAGCATAATAGAAGAGTTATATATAATTTCCACCAGGATTCTGATATCATAATTAAATTATTTACCAGCGAGGACCACTTTAATTAAGACTAGCCAAGGGGACCTAACTCGGTCGGATCGAACAATAATATTTTTGCATCATTTAGGATTGACGTCGCTACTATTTGAAGGACAATGTACGTTCTCACGGATGTAATATAGTAATAAAATATTTTAAAAAATAAATAAGAAAATTTGAATTTGAATTGCAGTAAGATAAATATTTTAGATATTAATTTTCAAGTGTACATAAATTATGATTCAGACCATAAAAGAAATGCATATTATATTAAAAGGGTACTATATATATATATATTTTTCAATTAAATATTTTTACAACAAATCCAAGTAAACAGATTGGAGGACCCACCCATCCCTATTCCCTTCCACTCTCCTCCTTAGTTATTTTTCATCTTCTCTTCCTTCCATCCTAGTAAACATGGGGCAAAGCGTACGTGAAAAAGCCACGAACATTGAAATTTAATATATATATATATATATATAATTATTAAAATCACCGAAAAGGCAATATTAAAAAAATTAATCGGTACAATTTACCATCTCTCCTTCGAACCACTCCATGTGACGAACCACTCCATGTGACGCTGTATGAAAAAGACACTCCATTCCATGTGCTCGCTGATATGTCAGTTCCTTCACAATCCCCCATTATTATTATTTATTATTTTATTTTTTATTAATCGAAAATTAAATCCTTTTACCGGACAAAATACCTGAATAAAAGCTGATGATCACATTAATTAATTATATTTACAAGAAAAGAAAAGAAATGAAATGAAATGAAATGAAATGAAGAGAGAACGAATGAAGAAAATACAGTTCGGAGAAGGATTCTTTCTCGTGCCGAGATCCTTCTGAGTTCTGTAAAAAATCCCAACTCGGCCTTCTCGGACTCAGCTTCGCTTCGATCGACAAAGGGATGACTCGGCTGAGTCGCCGCCGCTTCGCCATCTCTCTTTTGATTCCTTGGAATTATTTTAATCGATCTATCGCTACTTCCTCCTCCGTCGATCAGCTTAATCATAATTTTACAGCAGCGAAAAAAGGAAAAACAAAAAAAATTGCAAGCACAACGATCCGGCGATCCGACTCAGTGAGTCGGAAGAATTAATTATACTACTAAATGGAAACCAGGTGGAGCGGGAGCTTCACCAGAAGAGGCGCTTCTCGGCGAGGCGGTGGGCGTGGAGGAGGGGAAGCGCGTCGGCCGACGGCATCCAGCGGCCGACGTCGCAGCAGCAGGAGGAAGGAGTGGCTGCGGCGGCGGCGGTGGCGGAGTAGAGCAGCGCCAAGTACTCGTCGAGGTTGTTGCAGTTGGCGAAGCGGGAAGACGCGGCTGCGGCGGAGGAGGAGGAGGAGGAAGAGGAGATGAGGCGGAGGGCGTGCTCGAAGAGCGCTTCGTCGCAGGGGAGCGAGAGCGGGCCAGGGCGGCCGGAGGAGAACCCGTACTCCTCCTCCGCCTGCCGGAGCAGCCGCCGGAAGACGGGGTGGTTGAGGTGCGACGCGCGGACCACGAACCGCCGCGAGGTGCTCCCCACGCACACCGCCACGTGTCCGGACGGCACGTCCGCCGCCGAAGCCGCCCGCGACGACGCCGACGCGCGCAGACGCCACCGCCGCAGCATCTGCCGGAGACGCACGATGTGCCGGATCTTGCTACATTTGCCCATTCCCCCTCCCATTTTCCAGTAATTAAATCCCCTTTGATAAATCGCACTAACCCCCCTCTTTTTTATCTAATCTCCGATGCAGGAGCGAGGGGAGGGAGGGGAGAAGAGGAAGCCGAAGCTTTTATAGGCATGAGCTTCCAACAATGCCCCTGAAGTTGGAAAATTTTCCCCTTAAATTCATTATTAAAGTAATTATGACAGCTGTTAATTAATGGTAGACTCTGTACTGATTAGGGTTTAATTAGCCGTTATTTACTCCGTGGTTGGAGGATGAAGTCAACGCAAAGTCAACTTAGGAGGGTTTCCACATGTTAGAAATATTTTTTTTTTCTTTTTTTCATTAAGGTAAAAGATAGGGTTTGGTTCCGACCAAAGAGAAAGATAGGATTTGGTTTTCCATCTTTGAGTTTTGTCATAAATGATAATTATCAAATAAAAAGATTTCTTTTTAAGATTTTTTTTAAAAGAAATTTTAATATTTATTTAAATTAAGATGACCTATTTTCGCCAAGAATGGATAAGATAGAGACACTTATGTGTAAGAACTTAGACAAAATACAAGTTAAGATTGATCTTTAGATTGAATGCGAGACGACAAGTTTTAATTAGTTGTCAAATTAAATGATGGTGCATAAATTGACCATGACTTGCTTAGTGTTTGTTGGAGCCCTTCTTCTCGACTAGATCGTTCCGTGGATGAGAAGCCAACTTAACATACTCTAATTCTTTCGATGTGGTTATGGTCAAGACACTACCTTTGTCAAAATACTCATCATTCAATCTAACACGGCAAACGATCAAGCGGTGGAGGTTTACGGAGCCGTGCCATATTTCTTGAATTGGATGAGACATAGATCATAACAAATGTTGTTGGTCTAACCACATTTGTATGAAGAACAAACAACATTATGTCACCAAGAATCTCCTTAACTTACAAAGTCTAAACACAATTTGAAAGGAAAAGAAAGAAACAAACTTTGCCTCTTAATTAATTAATTAATTAATTTAATGCATCCCTTATACTCATCTTTATCTTGAATTTCTTAAGAACAAAATGTATTAATTTAAAATTTATCATTATCGATTGAATCATTTTCTACCTAGACTATAATACATGATCAATATGTATTATATCCATAAGAATCAAAATACAATATTGGATATGAAATACAAAGTTAACATATTCTCTCCATTTTATGCTTATTGTTACTATTTCTCTCCATATGCCTTCTCCCATCTATAAAGTTCATCTCCGATGGACAATTGCACCCTAAATGCAAGCCTTAATCTAAGTTATAATTATTAAATCATAATTATAACAATTATGATTTAATAACTAATACAATATAAATATTTCAATTTTGATTAATATTAATAATATTATGTTTAACAGTTATAGTGCACAATTGTTACAATACAATACTTCGTCTCTAGTTAATATTAATCAATATTATATTATAGCAATGCTTTAATTCTTATCAATACTAATAACATAATGATAGAATAATTACATGAATATCACAATATAAATATTTTATTTCTAATCAACATTAATTAATGTTGATCAATATTATATTATAGTAATTACAAATAATAACTTGTATTTTATTTCTCATCAACATCAATCAATCTTGTATTATAAAAGTTATGATCCTATAATTACTATAACTATATAATTGTAGCAGTTATGATTTTATATGTTAAAATTTATAATAGATATTAATCATAGATGATATAATTATGTAATAATTATAAATTTACAGATGCTATAATAATATTAAAAATACAAATAATTTTTAAAAGTAAACTCCTTATTAAACTTGTTAATTAAACATTAAAACTCCTTATTAATAATAATAAATAAATAATAGGGTGCGGCGCGGATGAGACGTCCATGCATGTGCACAAGGGTCATAAGATGCCATTAATTTCTTGTCAAGTTTAATTTAATATAATTTTAAATTTTAAATATCTTAATTATCTCCAACTCGATCGTGGGACATGTCCCCCACCATGTGCTACTCTAGCCTTTTCCCTTCTATCTTTAGCTTTCATTCTCCTAAATTTTTTTAATCCAATTCTTCCACTCGATATTGAATTCGTTTCCATATAAATTTTTTAATGATTATTAAAATAAATAAAAAATATATGCATTCAAATAACTTCTTAAAATTATCATTAAAAAAATTCATAATTAAAATTTAATCCTTAAATATTTAATTAATTATTTAAAAGACTTAATTATTATATCATAATTCAGATTATCTTTTTTATTTTTTGATAATTTAAATATTTAATTTTTTAAATCGATTAATTTTGAAGATGATCAATTCAATCTCATATAATTTTTTTTGATGAATCATCAAAATAAATTAAAAAATATTAATAAAAATTTATTAAAATAATCAATATTTTTAAGTTCATTTAATTTTTTTATAATATATTATAATTATAATTAAATTTTTAAAATTTTAAATTATTTATTAGACTTAATATTACACCGTCTCGGGGCGATCTTTAGCTTTCCTACTCGCACATTATAATAAGTTTATTATAAAACGATTATTCGCTTCATATATTTTTAAACACTATTTTTTATTATTATTTCTTGGATTCCTCCGGCTCATGATTAATGATGTGATGGAGACG
This sequence comes from Hedychium gardnerianum, assembly GCA_038050645.1. NCBI lineage: Eukaryota > Viridiplantae > Streptophyta > Magnoliopsida > Zingiberales > Zingiberaceae > Hedychium > Hedychium gardnerianum. Next base: position 3,143,459 of record JBBUKS010000095.1, on the reverse strand, counting down.
TGAATTAATATGAATTACGAAAAGATCACATTGCTCCCGAAAGTTTGCTAATATATCATTTTACCCCTTGGATTTATTTGCAATTTGAATAATATATATTTTTTAAAATAATAATATCTTTTTTTATCCATATGATCATATCATTAAGAGAATATTCCTCTTTTAAAATATATCAATGTACTTCACTATAATTTTCTACGTACTTCGACTAAAACAACTATAAAATTGAAGTAGTTTTAACTAAAATCATTCTAAATTAATCAAACCGACAATTTATATTCCTAAGTTAAATCAGATCAAAAGAAAAAATCAAACAAAAATCAAAGAAACCTTTATTTTTTTAGAATCATTGTGCTCCTTTTTTATTTTTAATTAAAAGGACGTTCCATCTGATTTATGTAAAATAATAGAATTATCCTAAATATAATATTTGACATTATTTTTCTTATTATATACATTAAATACATGTTAAATAAATTTAATCTGTTTAATAATATTCACATTATAATAATTATGAAATCGTAACTATTATAATATTTTAGTAATTACGAATTCATAGTTGTTATAATATTGTAACAGTTATAATTTTATAACTATTGTAACACAAATTTATCTTATTCAATAATATTTACGTTGAAGCAATTATGATTTTATAACACAATATAAACTTATCTTATTCAATAATATTTATATTACAACAACTACGAACTATTATAACTACTATAACTACCGTAGCTACTATAATATTATAACAATTACGATTTCATATCTACTATCATATGAACATAACTACTGTAGTTACTGCAGCTTTGTAATAACTATAATTTCGTATTTATAATATAAACTTGTCTTGTTCATACAATTGACGGATGAGATTGAGTAATAGGAGATAATACTATAGGAGTAATGTATTGAAGTGTTATTTTATAAGAGGTTGATGGTGTGAAACTTCTTTTTGGTTAAAAAAAAAATAAAAAAAGGATGTCTCTTTAATGATTTTGATAAAATGAGTGTCCCTTCGATTTTTGCTTTAAAAAATTATAGATGAGGTGTTATTTTAATATTTTTAAAAATTTAGATATTTTTAAATTTTCTATCAATAAAATGACTTTAATTTCATAAAAGATTCAAAAATAAAAACAGGAGCAATTTAGACAATAAAGAAAAAATGATAATTTTGCAAATTGTTCATAATTAATCTTTTAAGTAAAGCTAGATATTGCAATAGATGACCCATAAATCACTAAATGTTACCTTTTTTTCATAGAAATTTTGTTAAGTATATTTAATATTCATTTTACAATATATTTTAAACTTTAAAAAGGTATAAAGAGTGGATTGTGATAACACGCCAACCCACACTCTCGGGCGCTGTCTCATCATTGCCACTTGTCAAATGGTAACATAAAAAAGTTATGTAATATTAAAAGATTAGAGTTAATTGTGTGTTAATTAAAAATAATAATACAGTGTTATCTTATATTTAGCAAACAGATTAGTAGGGGTTCAACTAATACTCTCGATGATATAGGCAAATCATCAAAAGCTATTTTTTTATATATAAAAGTTGAATTCTGGTTACAAATATAATTAAATTTTAATGCTTTAAATGACGTCTTACCAACCATGTTTATTTGGGACATAATCGAGTTGATAATCGTACGGTAAAATTATAAAAATAATCTATCGATAGTCTAATAAAAATTAATTACCTCTATGTGCCCCCGAGCAATTAAACCATCCTTTATGTGACCCCGGGAGCAATTAAATCTATATTTGAATCTCCGGTGATAAAAAATTTATAAATAGTATAATAAAATTTAAGATATTTTCTTGAGAGATTATATGAGCTATTTTCTCAAGGGCATAATCGAACTAATAATCATACGGTAGAATTATAATATTAAATTTAAGGTTATAAATAAATCGAACGTTCATGAATAAATTTAGTGTTCAAATTGATAAGAATTTATTTATGCTCGTTCGATACACACAAGATCAATTAAATGAACAAACTCAAATTACTTGTTATACTAAACAAACAAACTTAAACATATATGTTCAACTTGTTAACATTCATGAATAACGTTCGTGAATAATATTCATGAACAACATTCATGAATAATATTTGTGAATCATGTTCATCAATAAATTTTTTATCAACGTACTAAATAAACAAGAAAAGTTTCAAAATAAAAAAATATTATATTATCAAACTCAATAACAAATCAAACAAGATTAAAATATAAAAATTTTAAACCATCATATAAATTTAAATTGAGAGCTCGATAATATCTAAACGAATCAAGTTCAAGTCAAACTTGAATCAATCTCAAATTCATAAAAAAAAAATTAAATCAAACTTAAAAAATTATTTCAAAAATTTAATTCATTTTATACTCAATTTAAATTAATTATCTTATGAAATAAATTTAAAATATCATAAAATTTAACTGGGTTTGTTTACCGTCTAATTGAACCGTCCTTCATGTGCACATTGTGGCAATTGTGGCAAAAAGGTGAAACGCTCGCCCCAGCACCCCCGCCAGTCCGTCCCAGGACCAACACGGAGGAGGTAAATCACGAGGGTTAGTCTAGACAGCCCGAACAGTGACTAGTGCATAGGGGGGCAGGAACCTGGTTACTAGCCGAGATTTGACCCCTAAACCTCATTATGGCAATATCTCATGTATTAGCCAACCGTTCATCCCGTGAGGATAACGAAAATTGCGTCCATCATGTGCACAGTAGCATAACCGTGTGGTAGAATTACAATATTGAACCGTCCTTTATGTGCACAGGAGAAGATTGACCCGAGTATTGTGGATCGGAGAATATACGGTTCATTTCAACCTTTCAATCATTAGCAAGTCGTAAGGAAACATTTGACCTGCAACTAATTTAAACTTAAAGATTGTTCTATTTAATTAATATGATATATTGCTTAATCGTTGAATGTTTTAAAGTGGGTTAAAATTAAACTAAACTCAAACACATTTATTTATTTATTTTATAATTCTGAAAACTCATTTATTATTATCTTTTACATGAATACAATCAGACACTGGACATCTGAAGTTCACAAGACAGATAATTTAGCCAAGACATCAACCTCAGATTACCTGCAGATGATGAGCTAAGAGTTGCAAATTCACAATTCTTAACAACAACATTTTCGAGTCGTAAGATCAAAAATAAGGGGGGAACAAATATGAACATGGTGGGGCAAACAGTGCGCGAGCTGCTATTTACTTGCGAGATGAATGAACACTATGAAGTAACAAGAAAGGTACAAGAATGTCAAACATAAAAAAAAACCCCTTAATTCCTGTAAACAATCCCCCCATCTAACTTAATCCTCTTAGATCCTCTGGGCTGCTGGGTTCTCGGCGGTAGAGAAGGGTCATGCTGATACGAGCAGTTTGCACCGTGCCGACATCCTTTAGGCGTGTTGAAGAAGGCGCAAGGCCTGGGGATCTTAGGTCTTGCTTCTCTTTGGTGGCTGGAACCATTTACTAGATCGACATTCCCGGCCAACATATTGTTATGGTAGCTAGAAGTATCTTGCTTCTCACCACCATGCTGCTGTACTAAGCTCTTCAAATAATTTGCATCTCTAACAACCGCTTGGGCAACTGGCATAGGTTTAGGAGGGATCGGAGGGATTGGAATCGATGGCGCAGCATGAGCATTCATAACAGGGGATCGCACTGAACTAGGTAAAGAATACATTGGTGAAGTTCGATAAACTGGCAGGGGAGGTGCATTGTTACTCATTAGAGGAACTCCTGGAGGTGGAGCTGGGGATTGGATTGGTAGAGATGAATGTGAAAATGGGGTGGAAGAAGAAGCCACTGCTGGCTGAGCCTCTCTAGAAGCTCCATACTCTGAAACCAGCTTCTCCACTAAGCTAGGATTGGTGAGGATACTAATCAGAAGATCACGGTCGATCATGCTTCCTTGCTCGTTGCTTTTCATTATCGCTGTGAATGCAGCAGAAGCAGCTGCGACAACGTCAGGTGCTGCACTGCCCAAAATCCTAGCAGCTGTTGTATCACCCTGAGACATGGTTAGGGCAGACTGCAAAGCAGAGACTTGGGAGCGTTCTGTATCTGAAGTATGATCTTGAATGTCCTGTTGTCTGATCGAGCCCTGCAGATTCTGAGCAGTTGTTTGTTGGAACTGGCTGTCCAGCGGATCATTTTCTAATTGTTCTGATGGATCTTCATCTTCAACAGCAGTAATAGGAATTGTAGGTGTTTGGGAATCATCGCAAAATGAGTCTTGAACCTCGGATGAAACTGAAGGACTGCATTATTTTTGATTCAGAGGGGTAAATTAAGGCTGGTACTTTGTATTAAAACCACATTTAACAAGAAAACCAACATACTTTGGCGGTATAGAAGTTGAACGTGGATAGATTGCTTCAAGCACTCTCACTTGTCTTTGATTCTGTACAGTCACTTCTTCACTTTCTGCTCCAGCAGCTACTAACCATTTTGGACTCAAAAGTATCTGGAATGGAAAATCGAGGATGGCCATACAAAGTGTTAAAAGCCTCTCCATGTGACGCGACAAAATCTAAATGTTTTGAGAAATGCAAACTGAACAGATTATTCCTTACTCTGAGAGGGCATTTCCACTTGACCAAAGGGATTTGTGTGATTTCAGATCTGAACTGATATGCAGGATGAGGTAATTCGAAGCCGGGAGGAAGGGAAGAATCATCATTGCTTATGCTGGAAGCATGCAATAACCATGACCCCTTTGCTTGGAGATTGTCTTGGGTCCCCAATCCAGAGAGAACAGGAGCATCCTCTGCTAAAAATAATCTGACCTGTTTTCAAAAGTAAAAACTATCACAATTAACTCTGCTAACTTGTAGAAATCTATCATCTAGAAAATTAAATTGGCAGGAGAGAGAGAACAAGCAAACTGCAACCAGTAACTAAAGGCAAAACATCGGATCCATTTGGCGGATCTAGCAATGGAAAACAAATACAATATATCTTCTGATTCAAATTTGAAGTTAAATAGGTATACATACAATAGGCCTGATGCCCTTTAAAAGGAACCAAGAAATATAGCACACTAGAGTATGAATTAAAATAAACACCCAAATTCTTATGCGTCAATAACATTGAGGCAATGTACACAGACATTTGTTGCATAGGATAGTAGTTCCTATATTATGATGCATTGCTGATAATGATTATTTTAAACTAGGTTCATAGTGCCTACTTTGCACGTGTTTAGTATCTTGTTTTGTCTCCCCTGCCAAATCTAGATTTAAAGTAGGTTAAATTGCAAGGAAAGGCTAGATATAGGTGTATGATTTGACATTATTTTTCCACTACATTGTAGTTAAAAAAGAATCCTAGTGAAGAGTAAAAGCTGAGTTGCAAGAAAGACATGCACCATTAATGCACAAACAAGTTGAAAAGATAATGGTCATTCATATAAACAATTGAGAGCGAAAAAAGCATGTTACACTGATCTTACAGTTATGGATCATGTTTGAGGTCAATGAATATGCTAAGAGGATTAATGACGAGAGAAAAGGAGTAGAAACAATATGAATTAAAATTTTGAATAAAAATTTCAAGTCAGTAGCCCATTCAGACAGTGGAATCAGTGCGTGGCTGAAGAATTAAAGTTTTATTTTGCAAGCAGACTTGTGTCAAATGTGTCCTTTGAAAATGTCCTAGGCATGAAACTGTGCATTCATATTTTCCAAAGTGCCACCCTATACAAGCCATCAAATCTAGTTTGAAAATAAAGTTAAAACATTTTTATTTTGTAAAAAGACAATGAAATTATGAGCATACCCCAAAACAACTGATAATCTGAACTGAATCAATAAAATAGTAAGCATAGGAAATCAAATAAGACTCTTTCTAACCAACTAAAAAAAACATAAAGAACTAAATATCACTAAAGATAACCTTATGTAGAATGAAGATATTAAATTCATACAGAAGATCTTTAAAAATATAACTCATGGCTTCTATTGTAAAATTGACCTGTTAATTTTCAAGATCAATTCTTTGGAACGAATGGAATGGAGACATGAATCAAAATCCCAGTTAGTTTCTCTTAACATTCGTTACAATAACTTGACTTACCAATATCAAATTTCTTTTGGAAAAACAGTGAGATTAGAACACTTCAGTCCAGAGGGGAAAAAAGAGAGTAATCATTTAATTTCAAAGATTATTCCATATATTTCTGATAAGGTACAATTGCAACATTATGATGCTGAAGCATATGCTCTTAAATCAATAAAAAAGAAAATTAAGAACAACAATCAAACAGTAGAATAATTTGCAATGTTAAAATGGTAAAATTTCACATACGTTAACACTTCAATATTTATCCATTGCCAACAATTAAATTCTCAGCAATCAACTCACTGACTTTAGTATACCTATTTATTCAACTACAAAAAGATTTTCTCTAAGATGTCTATTATATCCATGTACAAGCAAAAGCAATATTTGAAATCTTTGGAAAATCTTTATACAATTAGGTGGCATTGAATATATCTTTCCCAATGGCTAAGAAATCATTAACATAAAACATAAAGAAGCCCGAATGACAGTTGATAATACATGTCCCTTTTTCACTAACATCCATTTTTAATTTAGTAGTAATATTGCATGCTCTTTATGTAGGACAAGCATAATCTTTATTTCAAATCTGAAAGAAAAAAATGCTTAACAAATGACGAAGGCATAAAATAAGATTTTGCCTCAAAACAACATAATACAAATTTTGTTAAAAAATTATAGTAGAAGTTTATTACAATAACATCATTTCTTGATTTCAGCTATACTCTTTTTTGCCTTCAGTAAGGCATTAGTTAAATTCAATTTCAGACAAAATTTTCATTCCATACTATAAATATGTATCCATGAAAATTGTTCAAAATTTCCAGCTTTACCATTTAAAGGTTATACTAGCTGCTTTGTGATGTAAGGAATGGATTGGTGGCATATAACCAATTAGTTTAGTTTCTTAAGATTTCTTTTGGATGCTAGCAACAAGTTCAGGTGGACAAAGAAACATCGACTTTGCACAGTTAGGAAAGAAATGATTATGAGATGCAAGTGTCACTCTCAGTAAGCACAATTAAGGATGCCTCTACCATTTTAGAGATATTCCTATGGTAAAGGAAGAGGATAGAATCATGTCATCAGATGAAGCTGCATTTCTAGTAGCAAAGCGTTTTAAGTAGAATTGAAGTTATGGATTATTTTTTGAACAATTATCCAAAGACCACTATTATTAGGAAATACCATAATCAAACTCCTTCGTTCCTAAATGCCAAAATTAAACTTCCCTATTTTCAAGACCAGAATACACTCCATTGTTTAGCAAAACAACTTGATTCATGCTCGATCCAAGGATCAAACTATTTGATAAAACAACATGAGTGGTTAAAAAAATCAATAAAGAAAAATTACAAAATAAAGCAAATGAATAATTAATTTTGTAGGCAAATATATTTTTTAGATTTAAAATGAAAAATTTATAAATTAATTTCATCCCATTAAGTTGTTTGATGAAAATATCTTGATGTACTGAAATTAGCAAAATTATTTTTTTTCAGTTTTCATAACGACAAATACACACTAAAATTAAGTAGATGTTTACCCTTTTCTATTTTTTTAAAAATTAAATTATTACAGTTCATTAAATTATTTAGCAACAGCCTGCCAATCAGTTTTTGATGAAACAATTGAAGGAATGAAATAATGCAGAAAGTTTTTAAAGGAACACAATTGCCCAATTGAATTTATGGGTATCTTTTTTTAATTTTAAAAATGGTGAAAATTAATTAATATCAATTTATCTTGAGTGAAACAGTATTTTTTTTTAAAAAAAATGAATACTGGTTAACAGAATAAGTATTTATCTTTTTTATTTAAAAAAAATGAATTAATTCAGTTACACAAATTAACTCACCAAATAGCCTGATCCTTTATTCAAGTTGTTACATGAAATACTATAAAATATATTTTTCAAATTTTAAAAGAAAAAGTAATTAATTAATTTCATTCCACCAAGTTTGTTTTGAGAAAACACTTGATTTTGTCTGTTCTTCATAAAGACAAATACCCACTAAAATTAAATAGGTGTTTGCCTCCTTTTGATTTTTACAATATTTTGTTGAATGAATTAATACTAAATCATTTCGCAGCAACTTACCAATCAAGTTATTTGATGAAATAACTTGGGCTAAAATAACTCAACAAAGAATCATAAATGTTCTAATTGCCAACTTAATTTTATACATAGTTTTTTAAAAAACTAAAAAATGGGCAAAATTAGTCAATCTCATTCAATGGATGAATTGAAATTAGCAAAACATTTTCTCATTTTTTATAAAAAAGAAGATAAATACCAATTAGATTGAAGATAATTTTCTTTTTCTTTTTTAAAAAATGAATAATTCAAGTGGAGAAGCTATATTCTCGAATCAGGTAGTTTGGTGATATAACGGAGGATATTTTGGCATAATAAAATGGAGAAGCTTGATTTGGGAATTTTCAAATTGAGAGGCCTGATTTGGGCATCTTCCAATTTGGATAAATGATCTTTTTTATATCAATAAAAGTTTTATAAAAAGGGTACATGATTATTATGACCCATGAAAATCTAGGATGAAGATGCTCTTGAGTTTAGAGCAATCTGTCTTAACTACATCATTATACATTAATTACACAAGCCTTAAATCTAAATTAATTTTTAAAAAGATCAAATAACTAATTGGTAAAATTGTATTACAGGTTCTTATATTACCATTTTAAGAAACTATTAATTGGATTTCTAAAATGATAGTTAACAAGTAAACTTTCTTAATGGATGAAGATTCTAGTTCTTATATGCCAACCAGGATATGTTTGACTAGTCAATACCAGATAGTAAATCACATTGAATGATAAGCAAACACAAATACACAAAATCAATAGAGAATAAGTGGAAATAAAAGTAGGCCACAAAAATTTAAGTTTAGTAGGAAATATTACTTGTTCACTTCTACCAGTTTAGTTGATCATAGATGAGGCAAGTTCAAGAAGAGTGATGTTCAACAAGTGATGAGAACAAACATCCAATAACGTAATAGATTTCCTATATGGACAATCTCTTGATGATTGTGATTAAGGTCAATTGTTATAAAAAACTAGCTACAAGGGACTTCTTTTAGGGGGGGAAAATGTAAACAACAATAATTTGGAAGGTTATAGGAATGACATGTTTTTTTTTTGTTTGCACGTAAAAGATCTTCGTTAATTGCAAAAAATTATATTAAAAACAGCTTAGTTGATGGTTGGTTATCACATTTGTCAATTTTTCTAATTTTCCATTTTGATGTTTAGTATTTATGGAAGAAACATGGTCAGTTGTATCCTTAGAATTAACCTTGAGATATGTAGGAATTACTAATGTCTACTAATTTTAATTTGATTGTTTGATCAGTATCCAAAGTGTCAACTTTTAGTCACAAGTTGATAACAACTTTTAGTCACAGGAGGAATTGGTACATATAATAATGCCCAATTGTTAATTGATATTTTAGTCACATTGATTAATTAGTCATCCATGGTGTTGATTCCTTTTTGCCGTCTCAGATAATCTTTAGCCTTGTCTCATCTCCATCCAACTCCTGCTGAACATTTCGCCCAATGCTTCCCAAACAATCAATTGAAGAATCAACCACAAATACAAACCGGGAAATTACTTCACTGAAGCAGAGATTTTAAACTTCGGGATGTCTAAGTCATCAATCAAACACACAAAAGAAAACCAAAGATTCAGTGAAAAAACTAGCAGATCAATTTCCAAAAAAGGCGATTTTCGAGTTCCGATCAGAAAAACAGAAAAACGAAAACTCAAACATCGCGATGTATCGGTGCTTTCCACCAACAAATCCCCAAAACAATAAACTAGGTCAGAAACGAGAAAGGACAAGGCAAGCAAACAACCAACTGAAAGCAAGAGCAGCACACTCCCGGAGATTCATAGCGTCGAGATGGATCCAGTTCGATGGTTACCTGATTCAACTCTCTGGCCCAGGAAACCCTCTTCGACTTCTTCAAGCCAGCCATGCAACACAATCCAATAAGCGTTAAATGAGTAGCCGACCGATCCGAGGAACGCAACAATTCACTGGCGGACGGAGAAAAAGGAGGATCTGCGAGACGATCTCTTTTAGAAAGCGATTCGGGGTTAGAATGTGAAGCACGAAACCCTAATGAAGGCAGGCGAGTCGGCTCCCGTTTTGCGTCGCTGGAATTTCGACCTGCTTCAATTATTTATTAATCTTTGAATTAATTCCATTTTATTTTTTTTATTTTTAGGGATTCCGTTTAAATGACATCATTGAGTACGTGAGGCAGGTTTCTATTGGATCGAAACGATCAGGATCCCTTCGAGTGTGATTTCTTAAAAATATGATCAAACGGTTGATATAAGAAGCATAATAGACCATTTATGGCTGTGATGGCTAAATTCCAAGGCAAATTCGTAAGGATTATTGGACAGGATCCGATCCAGGCCATTCCTCTGATTCCGGATAAAATGCGGATTCGGATTCAGATCCGCATATTGGATACTGACGTAGTTTTATTTTTAGCAGAAAAGAGCTCTCTCTTTTATTCATATCGCCAAAATAACACCATCTTTTACAAATTATTAAAAAAAAATCTCACTCATAATTTAATACTTAAAATACGCTTATGTACTCATCTTAAAATAATTTTTATCTAAATTACACCGCAAGGCATTTCCAAGATAATATTATTTTATAAATAATGTATTTTTTTTCTATACTTTTTTTAAAAAGCCAAATATATCTATATCCATACAAAAAATATTGTATGTATATAGTAAATTTAAAAATAATCAAAAATATATCATTAATGTAGACTTCAATTAATTAATCATATATATTAACAAATAAATATATGCATTTTTTTCATATTATCACCAATATAATAATAAAAAATATATTTTAACTTTATGAAACTTATCTCCATATTTGGCACTTACAATGTCATCGTTGCATTCCAGGCAGTCAACCTAAATGAATATTTAAGAATCATAACGTAAATACTCGTCGCATAAAAATAACTATTGAATAAATTTAATTATGAAAAATTGCAAATTCTCACACCATTTATATTTATATATATATATATTTTATCCTCACGACTAATACGTAAAATATTATCATTATAAAATTTAAAAATCAAATCCTGTCTAATAATTAAATTCCTATTCTCTTCCATGCACTAGTCATTATTCGAATTAACTAGATTAATCTCTATGATTTATCTTCTTCGCGTTGATTTTGAGACGGACTAACGAAAACGCTGAAACAAGCATTTCACCTTTTACCTCTCTCTCTATATATATATATCACTTAGAAGTCACTTGGTTGTGGGATTCCATCCCACACATTACAGTAACCTGAGTACAAACTTATTTTCAATAGGGAGATGACATTTATATAGCAAACCTCATGCCGATATATTAACACTCATTTACATCAATGAGATGGACACCTCATGAAGTGATCTCACCCGTATGAGCAGTATATATTAGTAACAAGTTGGTAGGAGGATCAAACAAGAGGGCATAGACCAAGTTTGTTTTTTTACCGGTCTTCCCGTCGAACTTTATTAGGATCAGATACCATTTCCATCATCATCTTCTCCGGGGAGTCTTCCCAATTAGCAAAAGTTTTCAGATCAATCTGCATTAAGATGTCAAACATGTTTTTTAGTTGAGTTTTTTGTCTTCTCGGTTGATGCAACTAGAAATGATGCAATGCTCAACCTTTCGTCGCTGTTGGGAGAAAAGATTCTCACGGTTCTTGTAGGCATCCTGCTTTTCTTTTGCTGCTTTTCCACCAAAACCCCATACTTCAACCTCTAAGACGGAAGCTTCAACTGGTAAGAAACCCTGTCGCAGAAAAGATATGAAGGATGTAACTATTAGTGTGGTCAAAACAGCATCCTCAAAAGAGTTACCAACATAGGGTTCCAATTTTGATAGAACTAGATTTCCAACTTAACCTGGTTAGGAATAAGAGAACCATGTTGATAAGTTTTATCTATTGCGTGATGGCGCACTGTGACTTGAGCAAAATCTTCATCTATAAATATCCTCTCATTGCCGATGGATCCCCCAAATGCCAAACCAACGGGTTTTGGGTTTGGCTCATAGACCCTTATAGTAGGACGCAGGTGGCAGTATAAGAAATTCTTTTCCTTCCCTGCTCAATAATATTAGATTGCTTGCCTTAGCGAGACGTGCATATATATCAATAGAATAAATCCAACATACCAGAGGGAGGAAAAACACGAAAGATTGGGCTTATTGCATAAAGATTTCCAGAGCTGCCAAAAAATGAATCCTTATTCTCAAACCCCTGTGCAGTTGATATTCCAATTATCCATCTTCTAGGATTGTTATGTTCAGTTGAATCTTCTGAACTAGCAGAGACCAAAACAAAAAGGGCACCGTTGTAACCCTCAACATTAGACCAAAACCTACTCAACCCTTTCCCATGAATTGAAGACCTGCAATGTAAAAATCACGGAGTACATTTTCTCAAACAAATATTAGGTTCAATGAAATGCATAAAAAAATACAAAATGACATTTTACTAAAAGAGGGTAATTTTTTTTGAACAAATTCTGTATATATGCCATTACACTTAGAAACAAAATTAGGTACTTAGGTTTCTTATATTAATAAACCATCAAACCTTTTTAAGTCACAACAACGACAATATTTGTCTGCTGGAGGTCTTGGATTACTGCATAGTTTAACTTTAACTTCACCTACATGTGCATCAGTGGGACACCACCTTAGAAGAACTAGGTCCCACTAAACACTAATGCATCATCAAGAGATGGTGTAGCAAGGAATTGGTTATGCTATTCAAACTTCCCATGTTCAGTTGTCTTGCATAGGTTAATGAGTTTGCAAGGATGTCTATATATATTTATTTATTTATGAATTAAAAGCATCCCACATAGTGGGATAAGGCTCGGTTGTTGTTGTTGTTGTATGAATTAAAAGCAACATTGCTCTCTTCAAATCAATTGGCAGAGGATAAATGAAAATCCATGTGTGGAGTCACTCGATATCAGCAATCCATTTTTTTAAACAAAAAATCAAAAAGGAAAAATCTTTGGAGGTTTACTAAAGAATTATGAATGATGTTTTGGGAAAACAAGATGAAGCTTGAATGTAACAAGGACAAGGTCTGTTATGAAAATATCTTGGTTTTGGCAAATCAGGCTGCAGATTTTCTTACTCAGATTTGTCCTAGCGGCAGAGAGGTTTTGTATCGCCATAACAAGTACCAGTTGAGCTTCAAAAGATTTGAAAAACGATCAACTTGACATTACCTCTGTCGTTTCTAATTGAGCTGCTTAATTCTGGACAATTTTGGAAAGCTGATTTGAGCAAATCTTTAGCTTTATAGAGATGATTATTACGCATAGAGGATGGTAGAATAGGTGCAGCAAGTGACTATTCCATTGATACCACTTGTGTTAGAAGTTCTATCTTGAAGCAGTGTTTATCTGGAAGCGATTCAGCAAGTTTTCATGGGCACCTAGCTTCTAATCTAAAAAAAGTCTCACTAAGGTTTTTTTCATTCCATTTTGATAATGTGTGAGAAAAAGTTCCATGAGTTTGTCACTTTTTATTCTCCTTGTATAAACTAAAGATGGTGTGTAACGTTGTTGTGTTTTTATTTCTTTAGATTTGGATTTTATGCAGTACATTGTTCCGTGGTCATTTGGCCGAAACAATCTTGTTCAACATAGTACATGATGATGACTCACAGCACGAGAGAATAATAAACAAGAGAATAAACAACTTCGATAAAGCTGGCTCAAACATTTAGACAAAGCATTGAACTACTGAGTAGCCGAGTACCATTGACTTAAAACAATTCAAATAGATTAGCATATATGAAAAATTCTGAGTTATGAAACAAAAGAAAAGATTGAAAGTAATCCAACAAACAGTAAAAAAAAGGAAATTAGCACCTGGGAAAAATAATAAGAAATAAATTGAAGAGATTATGAAAATATGCTAAAACTATTCAGAAAAACTGAATTAGTGATATAAAATCAACAAAAACATATGGCAACTATGACCAACCTATATAGAAGATCCCATGAGTTTACTTGGAAGGAAGAAAGTTCTTCACTTAATTTTTCTCTCAGCGTAAGGGATACAGCCCAAGCCCTTCCGCGAGTCAAGAGGAATGCATCATGAACAGCACCATTAGAATTATCATCAGAAACTAAATCAGAGGAACTCACACTCTCCTGTCAATATAGAACTTAGGTAAGGCAACAGACTTTCCCAAGAAATCCTCATTTTATCAATAGGAAAAGAATGTCCTTCGGCCCTTGAAATCTAGTTCAAGTAGCCAAACAAGCATGAAAACTACGACGTCGAGCATGGGAGAAAATCAGAATAGATTCTTGTAAGCCCCTCCAACATGAAATGAAGCTCTGGGCCAGAATAGTAGTAGGCAATGTAAGGGGCATTAAAAATGGGCTTTTAACAACTAATCCAACTTTACAACAGGTCCAACAGGAGCTCCACAGTCCAAACTCCAAAATGCTATCATCAAGAACACTTAAGCATAGCAATCATAGCAGAAATAATAAATTCAGTGTTTTATAATTTTTTTAACCAACATAGATGATGTCCGAGAGGCAAGCATCACAGAGCCAATTATACCAACTAATTAGCTGGTGATGATAACTTCACTCTCAGTTAATTGCACATTTTTTGAAAGTAAGAAGTGCATGGTAGTTACTAAAAAAGATTAAGCAAAGCATGTGGTTTAGCAATATAATGATCCATAAATCCAATGCCTAACCAACAGTGATCCAATTAACAGCAAGGTCCAGTAATATCAATGAAATCAAAGGTAACCATAGAAGATAAGCAAGAACTGAAGTTCAACAAATGTCATGCCGTTGAAAAATAATCTAGAAATATGCAAGATAGTAGCATGACTCCAGCGTTTACAGGAGTAAATTTTCTGGAATACATAACTTCTGGGCGTTTATTCTCCTAAACAAGCCTATTAATTGATTCCCAACAATTTCACATTTCTGATTCTGCAAATTCTTATCCAAGATATAATTTAAATTATAGCAGTAAATTATGGATGCCCCAAATCAAAGGGGAAAAATTAAACTACTAAATTCTGATTGTATAATTTACAGGGAAGATAATTTAAGATGCAAGGAATTGTGATTGTGCAAATCAAAGGAGAGACAATTCAAGCAGTAGGAATATTCCATATATATTAGATCTTGTCCAGTTAGGCTTCTCTGAACCTGAAGGAGTGATTATTATAATAAAATAATCATCATTCGTATCTGATTGACATTGCAGCAGTTGTCGACTACAACAACCTAGCTTCCCCACTTCCTAAGTTATTATGCAATAAACTTCACTAACATCATAATTATCCCACACCCACAACAAATTCCAGCCATTAGCTTAAAGTATCAAATTTCCTCATTTTTTCTGTCTTAAATTGAGAGTAGTTCTCGTGGAATACCTAAAGGTATCCCTGGTACTAGATTGGTGCCAATTTATCCATTTTCACAAATACATTGCGTATTCTCTATCACTGAAGGACTCACGTAGGAAATAGTAATTGAATCCACCCGAAGACATTCAAAAGCTGAGAATTTGCATACCGCTGAAGTGGAGAAATCTCGGATCCTCTCCTGCACATATCTCGCAAGGCAATTCGCTAAGTCCGGCACCGTAGTCAAGACCCACGTCTGAAGCTTCTGGGCAGAAACCCCTTTATCAATCCCGGCAACATCACATCGCCATATACTCTCATCCTCCGTAACCACACCGCACGACACAAACGCCGACAACAACAGATGGCTCACGTCAGGAAGCACTAAAGGATCCTTCCCCCCTTTGGGCATCTTCGCTATCCTCGAAGAATGCCCCATCACCCAACAAATCCAAAGAAGCACGAGCAATTGTCCAGGCAGAAGACTGCCACCGACCTTATCGTTCTCATCTGAATCAGGATCGAACTCCAAGCCGCAAGGCGCGCTGGCTTCCCGGCACAGGGCAGCGTACAATCTGTACAGCAAGTTGACGGATTGCGAAACGGGCATCCTCGCGCAGCACCGATTGTAGCCTATCAAGAAGCCAATCCAGTCGATTTCCCCGTCGTCGCCCTTGGGGAAGAAGAGGGAAGCCAGTGTCTTGCCGAGGTTGGTCAAGATGAGGTGGAAGTGATCCGGCACGGGGGTCGACTCAGACGCAAGCGTTGGGGCGTCCAGAAAGAGCGCCGCCTAGAACAGTACAATAAAGAGTAAACGGACGAGGAGTGCAGGGGTAGGGTTAGATCGGTAGCAGTACCTGGAGGGAAGAGAGGGGGAGGGAGGAGGAGCCGGGTGGGGCGAGGTTGGGAAAGGCGGCACGAAGGACGGGGAGGAAGCCAGTGGAGGCGGCGGAGGCTTCCTCCTCTTCCTGCCGACGGTGCTGCTCGATTTCGTCGTGATCGGCGGACGATGAAGCGCCCATCTTCCTGCTCGCTGATTTGCGTGTTCACGTCGTAACCTTGTTCGGTGAGCTCGAGCCGTGCGATACAGCGAAGGCGTGGGACGAACACTAACTAAATAAATCGAGGTAGAAAAATAAATAACATACCATTTAACTCAATTTCTACAAATTAAATATAAAAATAAAAAATAATAGTTTCATTAAATAAAACTAAACTCAAGATTTTATTTATATTTCATTTCATTTTTCACAAACTCTTCTTTAAATTCTAATTAAAAAATAAAAGAATTTTAAAATTGCCTTACCAATTAATTCAAATGTTTCAACTTCGCCCAATTAATTCTGAAGATAAAAGTAGATCATCTTCCCCTGATTCACATATTAGAAAAATTCAAAATATAATTTATGCATACTTTAGAAGCCAATCTCCATAATTATTCTCCTGAATTTTTATTTGTCCTCTAAGAATTTTATCATTACACCACACTCGTAGAACACCCTAGTAAAGATTTAGCTAATATGGGAGGAAGATAATCTCTTACGATAAGTGTAAGATAATCTCATCTTAAACATACATTGTTGTAGTGTTTAGAGGGCAAAAGGAGTTTTTTTCTCCGAGAATATACACCCATCGGAAATTAACTCCTACCTCACTATAATAAATCTGTCGCTCACTAGCGGCACCCGTGGGGACCATCTTAAACACACACAAACTATAATTGCATGGATCTCTAAGCTTAACAACATCATTCCATCAATGTCTTCAATTCTCTTCTCAGGAATGAGCAGTCTCAGGAAGCAGTACTTACACTAACATCATCACCGAGTCCCCATTCCATACAATTTGGCCATCATTCAAGCCTCAATACATAAATCTCTCTAACAAGCATTCCTTAAACCCAGGAAAAAAATGACGATAATATACAAGGTGGATGAAATTTTTTTTTCCTAATAATACAATCAGAAGATCACTCTTGCTCCATGAACCACGCCATGGCGAAGCTAGGATTCTCATTTGTTGTTCAATATGTATCAGTTTACGCGATGCCATCCATAAGCTGCAAGCCATCCTCACTCATCTGTTGTACCTCAGAAGGTGATAAAATTCTGATGCATCTAACACAGTTGATGAACTCCCTACAAACACATATAGATGGATATTTTTAAGTCCAAAGAAATCACATGTGTCATAGAATAAATGTTCTTATAGATGGTTATTTTATGACAAAACTTAACAACAATCTCAATGCTTTATCAATCAAAAACACCAGTAGATATTCTACGATCGGTATCTTATGTGCATTTTGGGTGCTTGTTTCTAATTTAGGTAGGATTCTCTCGCATACTCGATGAAATGAAGTAATATTCAGCGACAGCTAATGCTTTGTGCAGTGATTTCTTTAGCTAGTTTTTCTTTTTGGACACTAGCAGGTATGAAAAATTGAATGAGTTAGCAAGATCGAAGAGTGCATACTCCCATGGATCATCTCCAACCAAAAGAACATCATTTTCATAATCCACATAAACAAGCTTCCATTCGGAACTCCATGGACCATCCAGTTGCCCCTCTAATCCAAACATGCACGATATGGCCAATCTCAACTCATGGTAATTGTCAAAACGCATCACGTCGATTGACCTTCCAACAGATCCTAGTTTCTGAACCTGTTCGGCAGAGATGAAATAACATGTAAGAACAATAAAAGTACATTGTGAATTTAGTAGTAGTTCTAGAATTAAAATAAGCATTTCACCTTAGTATATGTCCTTAAAGGTTGTCGGCATGTTTGTTTCCTAGAACCTTGATACAAGCTGTAATTGTTTGCTACCATACTGCCAGATGAAGTCCCTACGGAGCTGTCAGGGATGTTTTGTAGAGAGAATGCTGAATCGGTCATTCTTGATGAAGTAATCTGCGACAGTGGCTCATGATTCGAAGTGAAATTACAGAGGGGCATCATTGAAGGAATATGAAACTCAGGAGACCCCAAGTTACTCTGCCCTTCTATGATCATATTTGAAACATGACCGATATCCACAGTTCGGTTGGTAAGATGATTGCTAATTGCATTGCTCTGGTTGTTGCACTCCTCAGGCAAGTCCATTATCTTGCACGAATTGGATATACCGTGCATGATACTGCACTCTCTTTGAACCTCCGACGAAAGAACACCTTGAACAACCAGCTCATCGTTGATTGAGCTCAATTGATTGCCTAAATATTCTTGAATATTAGCCGCAAAGTGCTGTGGGTGCTGTGAATCTGAAATACATGGAAGCTGAAATGTCTCAATGGGCTCAAACGCAGAAACATCTGTAGAGCAAGTTACACCATTTCCAGTAGAAGAGACATAGGAATCTGACTTAATATTCATATAAGGAAACTCCGGTGTCTTTGACGATCCTACAAAGGATTGAAGGCAAGAATGTTGGATCGTCCAATTGTCATGGTCCAGGACATGATGTGGGTAGTCATGATGCAGGAGTAAGCTATTTAGGTTACTGATGTCTGATGATTGCATTGCATCAAACCCATGTGAAGCGGAAATAGAAGCTTCATTACACTGCTGAACAAATTTGCCATGACCTTGTCCAGTCACCTGTAAATCTTGCTTTACCAACAGATGATCTGCATGATTCCTACGATCAAAAGAGCCTAAACCTGTTGAACTTTCTTCATTTTGATGTTTTGTAAACTCTTCCAAGCATTCAGTGAATATGTCACCAGAAATTGTTTTGACCATGTTTTCTGATTCCTCTTCCAATTCAACAGTTGGTTCTGCAGAAGCTATCTCTTGTGGATGAACAGATTCATGTAATGATTCACTCTCACTCCTTTGTCGGTCATTTGGATTCTCACCATCTGTATCTTGATCTTGAAATTTTTGTTCATCTTCTGCTGGAAGGGCTTCTTCGGTGCCTGATACTCGTGAATCAACATCTGTCCTAGTAAAATCTGATTTGACAACAAGGGGTACAGAACTATGTTCATGTCGCATTACATTTTCTGAAACAAACATAGTTTGCTGCAGATGGAAATGTTGTTTCGGTTGAATTGCTGTTGTGCAAACTACTTGCTGGGTAGAATTTCTTGT
Organism: Hedychium gardnerianum; assembly: GCA_038050645.1. Taxonomy (NCBI): domain Eukaryota; kingdom Viridiplantae; phylum Streptophyta; class Magnoliopsida; order Zingiberales; family Zingiberaceae; genus Hedychium; species Hedychium gardnerianum. Next base: position 3,123,774 of record JBBUKS010000095.1, on the reverse strand, counting down.
TGTCCCTATAGCCGGCACAGTTATGTTTCTGTAAAATTCATTACCTCTGGCATTTCTTGTTGTCCCTAGCACATAGTTAGGGTTACATGACTTAATGAGAAAACTCAGAAATTCTTCTGAACCAACACCGGCGATGGAACTCTGTGGGTAAATATTCCCATTATCAGTCGAATTTGGAATGTCTTTTGGATTTCTTAAATGACTGTTTATTGTAGGACCTACAAAATACAAGGGTAATCAAGATCCTATTAAAGGAAAGTCCACAACAATGAAAAAGACCCATTGATTTGACTTTTCATGTGACTATGTGAGCATTCATGTATGTGTGTGCATAAATAAGTGTCTACAAAAACAAATTGTAGATTTTACCTATCACGCGCGCGCGCATGTATGCCTAGTGGCATGCTTTATGAAGTAAAATGGTAATCTTGTTCTTTCATTGATCAAGGATTTCGTCAAATAAGAAAGGATTCAATTTATTCAAATGGACCATTTAAACAACTGATTTGCATAAGTTTTGTTAAAGCTGATTGACTAACCACTCACTCCTTTAAGATGCTAAAGGAGTTACTATTGAACTAGAAATTTTTTAAAAGTATTAATGGAGGACATTTAGATAATATTTACCAATTTGACTAATAATAAGAGTCGCTAAATATTCTAGCAGAATCAAAAAATAGTATTTATCGAATCAATTTCCACAAGATCCAAATACTTTTTTTCTCTCTTCTCCGCTACCATTCATTATTTGTTAAGAGTCAATAAATACTAACAAAATGGATTTATCAAGACAATACAAGAAGGCAAAAATAAAAATAAGAGAATGATTCCCCACATGGAAGAAACTTACCTACATATCCAGGAAGACATTGTCTTTTTAAATTTGAAGCTACACTAGGAAAAGCAAAAAGGTTTTCCGGGGTTTCAATTTCCCATAAACTGACCCGATCAGGTCTTTCTCCATAACCATGTTCATCCCATTCTACCTGACAATTATGCAAGTCATGAATACGATACAATGAGAAATCGTATCACCGTATAGTTATTAAAACAAGAATTTCAAGAACTCAAAAGAATTATAGTTGACTTACTTGCAAGTTTCGCCACTTTGAATTAGGCCATCTTACAGGATCATAACCACTGATGCCTACAATTGTGCCCATGTATCTACGAACATGACCAACAAGGTTATGTGTATGATTTATTGTTCTATAGCCGCTAAGCATTGAGTAAATAAGATACAAACTGAAAGTTTTGACAACCATACAAAACTGTCTGACACGTTAGAAACTAAAGGTGGATTTTGTTTGGTTTTGTTATAGAAGAATAAACACCTGTGTTTGCTCGACTCCTCAGTTTCAAACATCATGCCGAATCTCATCCCAATTGATACTTGGGTATATGCAGCTTTATGGAACTTGGTTAAAGGAATTATAAACTCTGAAGGACAAGCTCTAAACAAATCAAACAAATATTAATGACAAAGAGTCAAATTTTGGAGTAGCCAGATCCATAAAGAGGAATATAATTGTACCTAGGATTGTAGTATACAGTGAACGAGCTCAGACTCGATGCAGCATGAGCTGCTGCAGCAAGGACACCGATATGCATACTGTCCGCAGAGAGCACAGATGATGGTGGGGCTATTTGCTTGCGGTTAGCCCGTCTAACACCCAAGAGTAGCTGAGACTTCTCATCCCTGCGGGAATCACAAGTTGCATGAGTTCTTGGTTATATTCAGAACTATACTTTCTCTAATGAACCAACTCTTTTAAACCTTCCTATTGTAATGGATGTTCAAAAAGTACTCCCTAGGAACCAATGGTGACTCAGCACATGACCAAGTTGTTTGACTTTATCAACTATTCAGATCAGAGCAATTTGAATTTTACACACATTTAATGTTTCATTATTCTAGTGTGACAACAAAGGCTTCTTAATATAAATTCTTATCGGTTGGAATTATTCTACTTGAAATTTTGATTAGTCCTATTTGTTGTCCATGCAACTAGAACTATAGAAATGTATTCCTTCTCTGCAATTTAACCTGATAAACAACACGGAATCACCAGCTTTTAGCCTTTTTGCACCCACAAACAAACTCCATCCGGTTGTAAGAAGATGCCTCTTAGGCTGCCCTGGAAAGAAGAGCAGAACAAGAATAAAAATTCCTTATAGATAGAAATGCATACTGTGTAACATGCAAATTTTCATACCACGGTAAATGTGTCGAAATGTCCAGGAATTGTCATGCAAGTCTCTAACAATAAGCTCTTGATTTGGAGGTTGCATAGTATGGTCCTGGAAAATGAAAGCGAACTAAATTTAGAGGCGTGAATGATCAAAACAAAAGGAATTCATAAACTCCTCACCAATTGCGGAAATAGTTTTTCAGCAGCTTTTCGAGGTACAGAGAATCCACCATGTGTGCTAGTATCACTCGCAGTTAAAATCTTACAGAAGAATTCAGACGGATGCTTACATTTACTAAAACCAAGGTCCGGAATGGGGAAAACAACATTTTCCTGAAGTGGGGAAAGAAATCCAAGTATTAGTATTTGAGGAACTCTGTTCGATTATATAACTATATGACCATTTTAAATCTTTTGTTGTGAGGTCATCTGTTCATGATTGAGTTGCATGAAGTATTCGAACTGCTATTACAATCTTGTATGTCGCTAAGAGTGCTCAGGTGTTACTCAGAAAATCTAACATTGGAGGCAAATAATAGGAGTTATCTAATACACATATATTGTCCCATTCTTCTTGTTTTATTTTCTATGTAAGTTGCAATGAAATTTTCTACAATATAAACAAGAGAGGTTCATCACCGATTCACATAGTTCTTGCAGGTCATTTTTCAAAGCCTATCAGATATTAGAAAGAAATCATTTAAATTTTAATTGTATTCCACAAAGTTAAAACAGATCAATTGCACAAGAAATTAACAAAACATTTGTTCTTAAGTTTTTATACTGTCTAACTGATAAATGAAATTGATTCTAAAACTGGAAACACATGGAACAGCATGACAAATTCCAACAAGAAAATTGAATGTCTTACAGAGTTGACTGGCTGAAGTGTCATCTGAGCATATATCTCATCGGTCTCTTTGTCAGCCTGGAACCAAGAGGCGAAAAACAACAATGCATGTATATCTTACTATTTTACAAAAAGATGTAGAACGACAACTCCAGGTAAATTATACTCACATGTAATGTAACATTATGAACTTGGCATGCCAACTGAGGTGGGAGATCTGTGTAGGCAGGGATCTGTGTGTTTGTCATTTTCCTAGTCGATGCAGTCACCTAGAAAAGGCCAGAAGAACAATCAAGAAACAAACATTTGATTATGAAATAATAATGCAGCAACAAAATTGCGATCAGTGTTTCATTGTGGCTATACACTGTAAGTACGAACTTTTACTCAGATATACCAAGCATAATCTATTACAGTAAATCCCCGAAAATGAAAAACCAAAACTTGAACTTCTGTCAATGGATGTAGAAACGATTATGTGAAAAGAACAGAAAGGAATGAACCTGCTCGCTGTGACCTTGTGGGAAATAATACACAAGGCCGCCGGGTTGAGGCAATGATACAAGTGGTCCAGCACAAGCATGCCAAAGCTCAGAGTTTATCAATGAAGCAAGATTGGTTCCTTCAATAGCAAGAATTCAATGAAGCAAAGTATGTTACACATTGTACGAGTATGATATGTAAGCAAGACACTAACTTGGCTTATTGGGAACTTCTCGCAGCAGCTTCATTTCATCGAGCAGTGCTGCTGCATTATTTAGACTAATGGAAGACATCTTCGAGTTGTAATCTTAGAGTAGTAGTTTCCAGTGCGAGAAATGTGAAGACAGAGAGCAATGCTACGGTTGCCGCATTCTAAATCCCTCTGAAGGGAATGCTTTATTGTCGTCGGATTTGCATCTTCGTGAAGCATGGAGCATCAAAATTGCATCTTTAGTCGAAGAACACTAAGGAACAAGGCATACGTCGAGCCAATAAAAAGGAGGCGAATCGCGGAAGAATCCAAGAGCAGAGAAGCCAAAGTAGCAAGAGACCAAATTGTCCCAATTCGCATAAAGAAGAAGAAGAAACAGATTACGACTACAGTAACAAGCATCGACTTAAGAGGAGGAGGAGAGTGACGTGGGCGGCGAATGCGAGTTCTACTCGTCGAGCTGATGATGAAGAGGAGAAAGAGGGCCACAAGATGCGTTAGAAGAAAAAGGTGGGTTTTTTTTGGTTGGCAGCCAATGAAGCACGCGAAACTATTGCAGCATTACAATGAGCGGTCGAATTCAGGGCGCTCCTTTTTATCTTTTTATTCTCTCTTTTTGCCATAAAGATACCGACCTTTCGATGAAGCCGTGATTCACCCCTCTCTCTCTCACACACACTCTCTCTATTAGCCTTCATGCCAAACAGTGTGAGCGAATCCAAATCCCCGCACCTCTCTCCACGCACCATCCATCTCTTTATCTAATCCCATTCTAAATTGTTTTTAGCGAAGCAACTCGTTCTTTTACGGGAGCAAAGTGGCTTCTTTTTCTCCTGGTATGGTCTGCTGAGTCTCGTGGCAGCTATAGGCGCAGCAGCAAGCAAAGACGAGAACTGCATGAAAGCAGTGGCCTGCGCCCGAGTCGATGCAGCAACAAGACCGAAACAGGGCACTGTTCTTTCTGTCGTACTTAAATTAAATGTTTAAAAATATGCAAATAAATCACTGAAACGCTGCCTCAACGTCTTCAGCTACACACCAGGCGTGTTGTGTATGCATGGCGACATCTTGAATCACCAAAAAGATGCAAGTTCATCATTCCCTGTGCCAATGGAGCCCTTACTTGACTGTGGTCTCAGTCAATCTAGTCGGAGTAGCGCTTTCCCGTGCAAAGCCGGCAATTCATTGGCACAGAAAAAGCTTAGCTTTGACCGTGCTATTGGTTAGTTCATCTATCTATCACGGAAATTAAGCGGAAGAATGGGGAAATTTGCATCAACTTCGAGGAGGAGAGCGCTGTGGATCGTCATCTGCGTAAACGTACGCGAGGTGCGTGCATGAAGCATCGGTTCGGCGACGTATGCAACAGGGACTTTGACTGCATCTGCTTGCAAGCATGCATCGGTATTGGATGCGGCGAGCAGAGGCATCAATGGCGTCGGGGCCACCATGGGGAGGAATGAACGATTCCTGCGCAGCGAAGACTGCGACGATGCCTGCTCAACACGAGACAAGGTCGCCTTTGTGACGTCAGGCGCGAGCACCGACGAGGTAAAAGCGAAGGGGGGAAGAAGAAAGCGCTGCCGCTGCTGCTCCCCTGCTCATCATGGCACGTCACCGATCAAAAAGGCAAGACAATAGTTTAGAATTGAACATTTTCATTTTAATCCCTATAGTTCAAAAATACTATTTACTGCAAAATATAGAAAACAGGATGACCTTCGAAACTTTTTTAAACTACCCCCATATTTAACATCTTTTTACTAATAGTTCTAAAGTTTTATTAATAACAAAATACTTTTAATAATTTTGGTGAAAATAATTAAAAGGACCACTTATTTTTTTTATCTTCAAGAACATTCTATTTCAAAACTATTAAAAAGTTATTTTATTTAATTTTTCATTTTGAAAAAAAAATATTCTAATATTATTTATAATATAAATTAAAATTATTCTAATTCAATTAAAATTATTATATATGAAATATTATTATATCAAAATATTTTTCAAACTCAGTTGAAATAATTAAATTTATTTTAATTTAATTAAAATCACTTTAATACCGTTGTCGTAATTTTAACTACTTGTAGTAATGATAGTAATAGTTACTATACAAAACTCCTCCCATCTTTACTTATTTACTTATTTGATAGTTGATTATAAATTAATTTTTTTAATATAATTTTAAAATAGAATATAAGAATAAAATAATTATCTTTTATTAAAAAATAATAAGTATTGCATGAGGATTATTTTTAAGATAAAAGAATATAATGAGCATCTTTTTTATTTTTTTTAAATAAAACATTCTTTTTCAATGATAATAAAAAATAAAGGACGTCTTTTTACTATTTCCAAGTAATTTAAATGAGTTCGTCGAGTTCTAAGTCTCGGAGCAACATGTGATAGGGTTTGACATTAATATCATCTTTTATATACACATGATTTAATTAATAATAAGTGGAGAAAAAATCCAAAATAAAGTAAGTTGCTAGGGTTACTTGAAGAAATTTGAACGTTTGTTCATTATTATTATTTTATTATTTTTTATAATTCAGATAAAATAATCCGTTCGATTTCATAATATTTTTTTATTAATTATTAAATAAATCAACAAATATTAATAGAAATTCATTCAAATAATTAATATTTTTTTTTAAAAAATCTTATAATATATTATAACAAAAACTTAAATCATAAATTTTTTAATTATTTATTAAAAATTTAATTATTACATTATTATTCTTATTCTGAGACATTATTATTCGATTTTAAAATTATAAAATAGTGTTCCTATTTAGGTATTGTCAAAGGATCCCTTATCATCAATAATTTGTCCATTATATTTTTCTTTATCTCGACTTATTAAAAATTATAATACAAATTTCTAGTGAATATTTTTGATTGTTTGAGAAAAAGAATTGCATTGCGCTATTGAATGAGCCAGTGAAATTACTCTTCTTTATTATTAGTTGGAGAATTTTAAATTGTTCATTTTTATTAATTTGGGAATTAAAATGAAAATGCAATAAAAGATTGTTTAACAAAAAAAAACCACGAGTATTTAGTAGATTCAGAGTCAATTTATAGAGAAAATGTTATAATTTTAGTTTAAATATTATAATTTAAATCTTAAATCCTAAAATTTAAATTTTAAATTCTAAACTCTTTATTTAAAAAAAATAAAGAAAACAAATTTATACTAGGTGCACATGAGATATATAAGTGTACATGGAGAGTGAGAAAAATATTATTTATATATATATATAGCATTATTATCTTATATATCTCGACATGTACACCTATGTGTGATAGGTACTCGAGTCGTCTAAATTTGATCTAGACGTCTCAAACTTTATGTTTTTTTATCAATTTTTTTTAAATCTTAAATATTATACGCCAAATATTATATTCCATAAGCGTCTAAGATTTTTTTCGTTTTAATTTTTTTTAGCTTTAACACTATAGTTTAATTCCTGAATTCTAAAAATAAAATTTAACTGACTTCACTCCGAATAAAACAAAAATAAAAAATTATATATTATAATCCAAGCGCATGAATCACATTCAAAAAAATAATATACTCAGTTAGTCCTGGAGTAATTGGTTCGATCATATGAAATTTTTCTCATCAATCACCAAATAAATCTAGAAGCATTCGCAGCGGACGACTCAAAAATCCAATATCTTATGATTACGTGTCATATTTGAAAGAAAAATCTCTATAAATATATTATAACTATGAATCGAATCGTAGATATCTGGATGATAATTTAAATATTCTACCGTTACATCATAGCTCGAGACTGCCTGAATCACATCAAGCACTTTATGTGCATAGGATATTAAAATCGTATTATATATATATATATATATTCAAAATACTACATTTTCAGTGAAATATAAATATCTGTTTCTAAATTATTTTGATAGCATCAACTTATCCATTTTGGAGAAAACTTTAGATTAACAAATTTACGAGATT
>JBBUKS010000095.1:3078541-3091940 GCA_038050645.1 Hedychium gardnerianum | reverse complement strand
AAGGTATCAAGTGACACTTGATCTATGCGAGTTGTCACGCTAGGAATAAAACAGTTATATTGAGGCCTTAAACCTGCAAAAACATATATTAGTAAATCTGGTTCTAAAATTGGATACCCAATCACAGCTAAATTGTTGGCAATGGTCTTGATTGATTGCATATATTCATTGATAGATTTGTCTCCTTATTGTATTGATTGTAGTTGGATGCGAAGTTAAAGGACTCATGCTTGAGAGTATGAAGCAAAGGTTCAAGCAAGAGCTTACCATATTTGGCAAGAACTATCAAGCCCTACAAGTATAGGAAATATAGACTCACTAAGCATCGAAATCATCCACGTCATAATTAGTTGATCTTTGTTGCTCCATATAACATAATTTGGATCACCTTCTCATGGTTTGGGAGAGGTACCATCAATAATTCCAAATAAATCATGTACATGAAGTAGCAAAAGAAACTGCGTCTACTAAAACATATAATTATCATTGCTAAGTTTGATGGGTAGGTAAGATATGACATTCATGGATAAAGAAGAGAGTTGTGTTGCTGGGGCTATTTCTGTGGTGAATGATGGAGATGAAAGTTCCGACATTATTTATAAAGAAGGATTAACAAGAAGAGTTAGAGATTGCGCAAGCTAGTTTTTATATGAAGACTCTGCTTTCACACGCCTTTTCAAAAGTGAAGCAAATTGCAGTAGCGAAGTTTGAGCCTTTCCAAGGTAAGAGCGCGACCGACAAAGAACTAGGCTAGCTCGACTGAGGAGGGAAGGGATGTAGATCTTCGTGAAAACCCTAAGGAGAAGACGATCACACTCAAGGTCGAGAGCAGCAACTGATGTCCTTGCAGAGATGAAGGGCTGCAAGGAAAGGGGATGGATATTGTTGCTCCAAAGAAATCCAGCGGTTCTTGTGCGAGATCTGCAGCAAGAAATGATCAACTTGATTTGATCCTTTTGTAGCAAGAGATTCCAGCGGGGCGACAACCTGCTGCTAAAGTAGCGGAACAACAAGGAAATTGTGAAAAGATGAAGAGAGGAGATTAATTGTTGATGGTGTTGCATGCGGTGAAGGAAGAAGAGTTATGACTCTGATACCATGTAAATAAAGAGTAATTGAATAAGAAAAGATATAAACAATAAATTTGTTCATTGATTTGTCCATGTATAAGCGGTACAATTTATAATGTGTTTAAGGGCTTGGTCAATTAACCGATTAATAAAGAAAAGATTTATTCTAATTATTATGTCCTAGTATTAACTTGATTTGATCCAGTCATATTGAATAATTTTCTTTTCACCAAGGACGTAGAGAATTCCCCCTCTAGTAACTCTTAAGAGAAGGCACTAATGAGGCTCTCCCAGTTAGCCGTAGGAACATCCAAGTCATCTTATTAAAGCGTTGTATATATTCTTGTAAGATTTTTTTATCTTGCTACTTTAGCGAGAAAAGACCGAGCGAGGTCTTGTGATATCGTTTATTGCTGGCGAAATAATGTAAAAGCGTCATGTTAAATTCCTTGAAACAGCGGATAGAGTTGGGCATCAACCTATTGAACCATCATTATATCAGGCTGACGAGAGTGGTGAGGAAGACCCGACATTTCACTCCCTCCGAATATTGGTGTAACAAGGCGACATTATCAAATCGACATAGGTGGTCTTCCGGCTCGAATGCTTAGTTGTATTCACCAATCTACAGCGATCAAAAGTGACTCGGCAATTCCTCTGCTATGATGTCTTTAGAAAAGAGTGTGTCCCATCGAATTGATTTTCTTTTCTATTTATCTGAGCACTCAGCTCGTCCTCTCCCTGGAATCTCCCTGAACAATTCTCAAGCTATCGATTCCCTAAACTGCTCCTCCTGATGAGCTGAAGTCCTCAATTCTCATAAGAATGAAGGATTCACATGGAACTGTTATCATAGGATCTCTTCTACAGTAGCAAACACAAGCTGACTCGAATCTTCCATCATAAAGGGATTGGATAATTGATTTTTTGGCATGCAATGAGACCTCTTTTTTCGATAGTAAGTGCTCTTTCTTCATTGCTTCTTTGGGTATCTTCCATCTCAACGTCTCAGCTCAAATTTCCTACAAACACCGCCAAAATGATCCGATTGAGATCAAGATGGGATGACGATCGACGAAAAGTACAGACAGGTCAGCGACACTTGTGGAACGATGAGTCAACAATGAATAAGAGATTGGTTGTCGCATAGGGATTAGGATGACCTTTGAACTTTTGATATCCTTAGCTCACAAGATGAATGTTAGAAAGGGGTAGAGGTGGACCTCGACAAGACCCCATTGACGCTAAGTCGAACCTCGGAGGAGAGAATAAGAAATAGGCGAGATAGCGAAGAAGGACCTATCTCTCGATATTGACATCTTTATCTTATATAGGAGAGAAGAGCAATGAAAAATTACCACGCCCTTTTCTAAAAGTATGCATGTATCAAAAGATACATTCCTTTGTAATTGTCATCATCGTGCTCGAGTTCGTTTTCTTAATGCGTCTAACTCTTAAGGATACTCTAGCACGGGCTCGGGATAGTTATAAACCAATAATTAAACTGTCTTTTTTTTCATGCATAAAGAAAATGTACCTTTTCTTCCTTTACCGAAGCTATGCAAACTTTGCTCGGGGCCACATCGACAGAGCTCGAGCATGGTTGGCACTCGAGAGGTTGCTCAGGTGCGTTCATATGATGTTCGGGCACACTCGACGCTCGGGATGATGCTTGAGTGTGCAGATCATTCGGGCTCGAGAATGGACAAAGATTATTTTTACAATTCACTTATGATGATAAAATTATATAATAATAATTTTATTATTGCATCACAATTCTCTTTCAATTTATGAGTTTCAATATTCAAATATAAAACATAAATACAACCACAATAAATTTATCCTTTGAAAATTTGCATTTCGAATACTTTTAAAGAAAAACATCAAATGTTTGTTTTTTTGTAAAAATAAAAATAAAATAAAATAATTACATTTTTTTTTGCATGTCTTTAATCTTAGCGCTAACATGTGCGGTGTGCTTAAAAGAAAGGGAAATGTGAATGGTTGGACAATTTGATTGTTGGTTACTTCAATATCAATTCGAATGATAAAGAATTATCATTTTTTAATAAGTCGAAGGCATTAACTCGAACACGGGCGTGATTCATGGATATGATATGAGTGGATGGACATTAATTTGCACATGCATAAATAAGAATTCTAATGGGACCATTAAAAAAATTTCAATCAATTGAGAAAATAAAAATAAATTTTGAAATTGAATCGTTACTTTAGATTCAATTAGGAATTCCTTAATGTGTCGATTTGCTTTTGCTACGCATGAACCTATAAACTAATCCATGCGATGATTTCTTCTGCGACTCCATGATCTACTAGATCCTTAACTTACGTGTATCTCAAAGAAATGATTTCCAATTATGTCAGGTCATTCAAAGGTGTGTATCTCCTGGATGTACTTGATCTACTGGACCTTGATTTATTGACTCGCTTAATTTAAATTTAAAGGCTCAACCTCTTAGGTGACATATCGCTTGAGAACATTCAAAATGTGGAAGTCATTCATTCAGACTAAGATGGTGACATCATACCTTCTCCGTTGATGACTGAATAACTAACGTTATTACTGAATGATCGTTATCCAGTCAAATTCAATTTGACTGGATAACGATCACTTTTATTGATGTGTCACCTCCCATTTTTGTTATCCAGTCAAATTCAATTTGTGTCTTGAGTGCCTAATTGGGTTAGATCAAGTATGGGTGGTTTCTCTTGTTTGACACTTGTAATCATGATGATTTTTTGTTGTTGTTCCAACTGAATTATATAACTATGTATTTATAATGGACCTGTTCGAGTTCATCTAACATGCTTTGGTTTAACTAGCTATTCGATGAGATAATTGCTCCAATTAGTCGGTATCGATATGATGATAACCCTTTTGTTATGACTGACAAACATCTTCTTGTGGCGAGAATCATCGTTGTAGTTAGTTATCAAGTTAAGTCGTGAGAACACGTGATGATTTTTTTTTTTTGGTGATTGATTGATTGGTAGATCAAGATGTTTAATTGGTGGCTTGTGTCGGTCAATTTAGCTGATGTGATGGTCGGATAAAATCTATTTTAGAATTTTTAGATGAGTGATTGATTATTGTGGCGATTAAAAAATTTATAGATTTTTCTTGAGTGAATTTTTTAACGTGGGAAGAATAGTTGAGGTTAGAATTTCAATTACACAACGTGATAAATCTGTTGTACGTACGAAGTGGGTGGATGGCTTTATTTAGTTTTACTATTCTTATGTATTATGTTAATTTGGATTGTGTATGTAGCGTTGAGTCTTTAGTTAAAAATAAATAAATTGAAATTTGAATAAATAAAAAAAAATCGGATCAACTAAATTATCAAATATTTTTTATGAAAATTGAACTATTAATTAATTCCATTTTTGATCGAATTAATTAAATTAATTAAATTTTTAAAATTAAAGTAATCAAATTTAGATTTTTTAATTAATTATATTTTTAAATTAAAAAATAATTAAATTAATATCTTTATTCGATTTAATTGAATTATGAATTTAAAACTGAAACCGAATCAAATTAACGAAAAACTTAATCGAATTTTAAAAAAACCAAATTAATTGAACCGAATTTCTAAATTCGAGCACTTCAGTTCGATTAATTTGATTTTATCGAATTTTTATTCACTCCTACTTATGTGGATACTAATTCACATCTAATTATTTATTATTATTTTTATTAATTTATATTTATATTTGAATTTGTTATATATTTTAAAAGCCTAAGTGATACTAAGAGTCAACGCATGTATTTATTATCTTTTCAACAAAGGCTGAAGGAAACGCTGAAGGATTATATCCAGTGATTCAATCGGGTGACTCAGGATATCCCAACGGTCACTTCAGATGTGCTGATAAACATCTTCTCTCAAGAATTGGTGGAAGGAGACTTCTTCAAGTCTTTGGTGAAAAAAGTCTGATCGACTTCGACAGTCTATTGGGTCGGACCGTGAAATACATCAACATGGAGGAAGTTCAAACGTCCAAGAAGAAAGAAGCTCTTGCCCCATGCCACGTAGGCACTCAATTAGAGAGGAGGGCTCCTCCACTGCCCTTAAGTAACAAAGAGACTCGGTCAAATCATCAGCAGTCGTTGAAGCCGAGAAACAAAGGAGTACAAGCAGTAAGGGTCGCCCTGACATTAAGTTCTCAGTCGGGTCGATGGCTTTCCTAAAGTGATGGGTCGGTCTGTTCTTTTCATCAATCGAAAGGAAACTCCACCTACGAATATGAGCAGTATACCTAGGAGTTGCGACAAGTGGCTGAGCAACAAGCACTCCTGCGAAGATCATCGCCAGAGCCTACCCGACGATCCCCCTGCCCTACGAATCAAAGGAGTCATTCTGATCGCCAGTCCAGCAGGTGGCTGAGTAACAGAGAGACTCGGCCAAATCATTAGCAGTCGTTGAAGCTGAGAGACAAAGGAGTACAAGCAGTAAGGGTCGCCCCGACCTTGAGTTCTCAATCGAGCCGGTGGCTTCCTAAAGTGACGGGTCGGTTCTATTCTTTTCATCAATCGAAAGGACACTCCACCCATGAATGTGAGCAGTATACTTGGGAGTTGCGGCAGGTGGCTGAGCAACGAGCACTCCTGCGAAGATCATCATCGGAGCCTACTCGACGATCCCCCTGCCCTGCGAATCTAAGGAATCATTCTAATCGCCAGTTCGATCGGTGAGCGCGCTCACCATCCCACGAAGCTAGAAGGTCATCTCAATCCCATCGGGAGACGGATCGGGGCGCAAACAAAGGCAAGCGTAATGTTTCCCCTGAGGGCACAGTCAACATGATCTCCAGAGGGTCGACTGATGGGGACTCTCACTGAACTCGAAAGACACATGGTCAGAGGCTGGAGAGTTATGGAGTTGGCACTAGCCGTAGAAGACTAGAAAGTCCATCCATCAACTTTGGACCCCCGAGACCTGCATGACGATGTCTTGGTGATACACTCTCTCATCGTCAATTACAACGTGAAGAGAGTGTTCGTGGATACAGACAGCTCATTTAACATCATTTTCAAGAAAGCATTTGATCAGAAGCAGCTCGACGGAAAGAAGCTCCAACAGATGGCTACTTCGCTGTATGGTTTCACCGGCAATGAAGTACAGCTACTCGATTGATTAGGAGAGGAACCTATGAAAAGAATTTGGTGCCCCCCATTCCTTATAGTGGACACAGTCTCCACCTATAATGTCATTTGGGAGATCGGCATTAAGCGTTTTTCAAGCAGTCGTCTCCACTTATCACCAGAAGATGAAATTCTTTGTCCAAGATCAAGTTGGCGAGGTAAAAAAAGATCAATTGGCCGCCCAAAGATGTTATGTTGACATCATTCAGATTAGCTCTCGCAAAGCTCGTCGGAGTCAAAAGACTTCAATGCAAGTTGTCTGAGAAGCTCCACCATCCCAATCGACGGACGGTCAAGAAGAAGTATAAATTCACCCCGATCGGCTAGACGAGGACACCCGGATGGCTGTAGATCTCCATTCGAAGATCAAATAAGACTTGATCGCACGCCTTTCATACAATCAGGACGTCTTCGCCTAGTCTCCCAAAGAGGTGACAGACATATCCCCGATGATGATGATGCATTACCTCAACACGCTCCCTGAAGTCCGGCCAATCCGACAAAAGAAGCGACATTTTGGACACGAGCAGAACTAGATAATTCAAAAGAAGTCAACAAGTTGTTGGAAGTCGGGCACATCTAGGAGATTTAATTCCTGACCTGGTTGACCAACGTGGTCTTGGTATCCAAATCGGGAGGTAAATAATGAGTTTGTATCGACTTTCGGGATATCAACAAAGCATGCCCTAAGGATTGTTATCTGTTGTCTCGCATCGACCAGTTAATGAACTCTACTTATGGATGTAAATTTATATGCATGTTGGACGTCTACCAAGGCTATCATCAAATTCCGTTAGCGTATAAAGATCAAGACAAGATTAGTTTCGTCACCTCCAACTAAATATTTTATTACAATGTTATGTCGTTTGGACTAAAAATGCATGGGTTACTTACCAACGGCTTATAGACCGGGCTTCAAGCACCAAGTTGTGAGGAATATCAAAGTCTATATAGACGATATTCTCATCAAGACTACCCAAGCGGAAAACTTAATATCAGATATAGAAGAAACCTGCAGCACCCTCCAACAATATAGGCTGAAACTTAACCCGAATAAGTATTTGTTCGGGGTTAAAAGCGGGAGGTTTCTCGGGTATATAGTCATAGAATGAGGAATCGAGGTCAATCCCATGAAGGTCCAAGCACTCTGGAACATGCCCCCTCCCTGTAATCTCAAAGAGACGCAAAGGCTAGTTGGTCGCATCATGCCCCTTTCTCAGTTCATCTCTAAGTCAGCCAACCGAAGCTTACCATTTTTCAAGGTGATAAGGGAAACTTTGAAGTTTGAGTGAAATGAAGATTATGATAGAGCCTTCAAAGAACTCAAAGAGTATTTGTCTCAGTTGTCGCTCCTCTCCAAACCAGTAGCAGGGGAGATGTTGTGGGTATATTTGTCAACAACTGAAGAAGCAGTTGGCTCGGTTCTAATTCGACAAGAGGGTGATGTGCAACATCCCATCTATTTTTTAAGTCATTTACTGAAGGATGCCGAGAGCTGGTACACTACCCTGGAGAAATTAGCCCTAGGCTTGGTCCTCATTCTCGTCGACTGAGGTCATACTTTTTATCTCATCCAATTACTATCCTCACCAATAGCATGCTCGGTTGGCTGTTGACAAATCCTGAATCTTTAGGCAGACTGATCAAATGGACAATTGAGCTGAGCGAATATGATATACAGTACCTGCCTCGGACCGTCATTAAAGCACAGGCCTTAGCAAATTTTTTTGACTAAAACTGTCCGGCTAGCACTCAAATGAAATATGAAAAATCTACGTGGATGGCTCATCCACCAAGCAAGACAGTGGCGTGGAAATATGCTAATTTTCCCTAAAGAAGATATGCTTCAGCTCTCTGTCCGGCTGAACTTCAAAGCCTCCAATAATAAAGTTGAGTATGAGGCTCGCTTAGCCGGTCTTCAAGCAGGAAAGGGAGTGGGAGTTTCCCGAGTTATCATCCATTCAGACTCTCAATTGGCTGCTCAACAATTGGAAAGATGTTTTGAAATTAAGAATAGTAGACTGCGAAGGTATGTGGAGATTTTCAAAAGTATGAAAGATGATTTCCAAGAAGTCACTCTTCATAAAATCCCCCGAGTGGAAAATCAAAAAGTTGATGAGTTGGCCAAGATGGTAAGTGCACTGATGACTTGGACCTTGGATGAGCCAGTTATTCATACTCCGCTGGTAGCTCAGGTTGATCAAATGCTAAACTCGAAAGAACCTGTCGATTGAAGAGTCCCTATCAGCTCCTTCCTCTAGCGCGGAATCTTACCTGCCAACCCGAAACAAGCTCGGACGCTAAAGCGGAGGGCCACCTGATTCATCCTGATCGGAAATAATTTATATCAACGATCCTTCTCACTCCCACTCCTCAAATGACTTAGCCAAGAAGATGCTGCTTATGTCATGAAAAAGATTTACGAAGGCATTTGTGGGAACCATATAGGGGGTTGCACGAAGGCCAAGAAAATATTATTGGTCGGGTACTTCTGGCCAACCTTGCAAGACGATGTTGCTCAATTTGTCGCCAAATGCATCCATTGTCAAAAGCACTAGCATCTTTCGCATCATCCGACTGAACTCCTCAAGACTTCTACTATCTTATGGCCTTTTGACCAATAGGAGATAGATATTGTGGGGCTCTTTCCTACCAGGACGCAGCAGAAAAAATTCCTCCTAGTCATTGTCGACTATTTCTCAAAATGGATGGAGATAGATGCATTAGCACGGATAATTGAGCAGCTACCCGACTCATCATCTACAAACAAAGAATGCGCCAGACTTATAACAAGTGAGTCTGTTAGGATCGAAGGAATTTAGATATCTCCACAATTGTATAATATTGTCTACTTTGGGCCTAGGCCCTCATAGTTTTGCTTTTGGGCTCTACCCAAAAGGTCTTATACCAATGAAAATATCTTTCTCTTATAACCCATGATCTTTCTCATGTGTTTTTAATGTGGGACTTTGTTTGCAACCTTACAACCCCAACAATCTCCCCTCAAACGAAGGACCACAGGACCCCCCCTCGTCCAATCCTCAACCCACCAGGACTTCATTCCCCTTGGTCCACCCGACCTACTAGGACTCTCTTGTCTAGCCACAACTAGGACTTCTCTGCCTGGTGCTTGGACTTCTTGATCCAGACACGGAAATCCCTACTTCCTTTGTTTGAGGTCAATATTCTACTCACATGGCTCGATTAGACCATAACTCTGGTGCATAGTCGACAGTTAGACTTTTTGACAGTCTAGGCTCTGATACCAATTGTTATGACCGAAGAAATTTAGATATCTCCACAATCGTATAATATTATCCACTTTGGGCCTAATCCCTCATGGTTTTGCTCTTGGGCTCTACCCAAAAGGTCTCATACTAATGGAGATGTCTTTCCCTTATAAGCTCATGATCTTTCCTATGTGTTTTCAATGTGGGACTTTGTTTGCAACCTTGCAACCCCAATAGATACTTTGTAAGTATCAACTATTGATTCCCACAAGGTGGTCTTCAGAAAAGACTTAAGTGTGTACCTGATCAAATCATGATTTTTTACTTGTTCTTCGATTGCATGGATGTTGTTTAGGATTTCTTTAAAGCGGCTATAGAGCTGACTTACGGTTTCACCTTCTTTTATTTGGATATTTTGAAGTTGGCTTAGTAGTAGATTCTTTTTAACAGTCGTGAGTCAGTTGAGCCTTCATGCAATTCAATTAGTTTTTCCCAAAGTTACTTAACACTATTGAAAGGTCTTACTTTAGTCAATTGTTCCTGGGTTAGCCCGCGTTGTAGTGTAGTTGTGGCTCTGGCATTGGCTTGAGTCTTTCTTTTATTTGCACTTGTCTAGTTGTTGTAAAGGACTAGCTGGCCATTATCATTTGTAGGTAGTTCAAATCCTTCCTTTACTATCCAATATTTTTCTATCTTATTCATGAGATAGTATTTCATCCTATTTTTTTAATAGGCAAAATTATTGTCATTGAAGAGCGGCGAACGGGTTGTGTTGAATCCTTCCTGCAAAGATATTTCTGCAAACATAAATTTGTTCAAGTTGTATTAAGGTCTAGGATAGTGTATTGGTTTGGTTTGGGTTTGGTTTGGTTGTAGTTAGGGTTGGATTTGGGTTTGGGCTAAGCTGAGACTATCAATTGATTTTATTTCCAACTCAAAGCCCAAAGTTTGCTTTATGTTAGATTTAGGTTTTGCTTTGGGATAATTGAGCAAGAGTTTCCGAAGTTAGCTTCGAGGTAGTGGCGAGGCACGGGGGCCTTATTGAGTATCGAAACAATCACTACTTCCTAAGACAAAGCGAACTTAAGAATCTAGAGCTAAATCAACTTTAATACAATGTCTTGGTCTAATTTGTTTAGAATGAGGTGAGGTGGCTTCAGCTAGTTCTACTTGACTAGATGCACTAGGTAGGTATTCCTTACTCAGCCTAGACATGCACCTATCCAAATTTTTCTACCGTACTATCAGCTCAACCCGCTTTAATACCAAATTGTAGGATCGAACTCGACGTTAGAGAGGGGGTGAATAGCGTTACGAATTTTATGAACTAATAATTAAAGAAATAACAAATAAACAGAGTAATAGAATAGAGGAAATAAATATTAATCTAACAGTTTATCAGTTAAATCAGAAATGTAAGTTAAGCACAGTTAAATCAAGGCAGAAAATAGGCACTCGCAACAATAATAAAAATTTAATTCTTATTTCAAAATTTCTCCTACGTGAAGAAACCTTATAGAAAAAAAATCTAAAAAATAAGCACAGTATCAAAAATAAGGAAACTCAGTAAATAGGAAATTTACTCTAGATGTTGCTGATCAGAAATGAAGCATGGGTTGCAGCGTGTTGAAGTCGCAACACAGAGATCACGAGAGCACTAGAGCACGAGCACAAATAAAGATATCGAATGAAATGAGTGATTCGAACACTCTACCTTGATGCCCTTATATAGCCCCTCTCTGTTGCTAACGTGGAACATCCTGATCGACTGGAGCCTCCCCGATCGCCTAAATTATGATGACATGGATGCAACTTATATTCGGTAGATAACGTTAACTGAGCTACCCGATCGACTGGAAGCCTCCGATGGCCTGTAGAGAGGTCAAATCTGATCTTGACCCGACTCTCTTGGGTTGCTGATAACTCCATCTCTTGGTCACTTGAAAGCTTCTATGGTCATCCGTACGCTCCGGTCGCCCCGACCCAGCTAAGGTCGCTTGGACCCTCCGACTTCACCCATCGAGGGTTATCACCAATTAATCACCCCCGACTCCTTCGGTCGTCTAAAATCGTCAAACTTTGCTTCCCAGTAGTTGTTACACGTAATGAGTAGGATTTAGAATTTAAAGTTACTCACACTTACTTGACTAAATTTTGACCAATCTAGTTTGGGTTGCCAAGCCACAGCTCCTAGTCGCTTCCACTTGGACTTATTTGCCAAGCAATCAGCTCCCAGCTGATTTCATACACTTGGACTTGTTTACCAAACAAGCAGCTCCCAGCTAATTCCACACACTTGGATTTGTTTGCTTGGTTCCCAACCAAGACTTAGCTCCTGCCTATTTCCCAACCAAGACTTCATCACCTAACTTCACTTGCTAGGACTTTTCCACTGCCTAGTTTCACTCACTAGAACTTTTCTCATGCCTAGCTTCACTTGCTAGGACTTTTTCAGTGTCTAGCTTCACTCACTAGGACTTTTCCTCTTATCAAGAAACCTGCTCCTGCACACTTGGTGATTTTCTTCTTGGTACTTGAAAATTGATAAGTCTTTAATACCTTTGCATCAGATTTTTCATTGTTAGTCTCACTTTTCATTCTTAAGGTCTTGGGAAATATCTAATCTCATTTAATGCATTTTGACTCATCTTAGAGGTTTATTCCAATTCTCGCCTATAAAGGTCATCTTTTGTAATGTTGGAGGCAGCCTATTTTTTAGATTAAAAATATATATTATGAGCTCTTAAGCTTGTTAAAAGATTTAATCTTCTTGTTATTTCTCTAAACTCTTTGGAGGATTCCCTAGAGTGGTGAGTATTGAGTCTTACCTTGTACTACCTCCTATTTCTCCTACACTTTCCGGTGTCAAATTTGTATCAAAGTTTTTGTTTGCGATGACTGATCGTAGAAGACAAAGGCCAAATGGTGATGATCTTATAGCTCATCAAAGAGACCTTCATGATATCGAGTTGGATGACCTAAGGAGACAAGAGAAACAACTCGAGCAACGTCTCTCCCGTCGTCGCAAACCTTTGGAACATGATATTGAGGGTCATGGTTAAGAGGCTAATTATGCAAATCATGAAATGGGGTTTAATCCATTTAATGGTAATGGAAATGGTGATTCAAGTGATAATGCATCTCGGGATAGAAGATGTCAAAGGAACAATGTTTGTGAGAAGTCTTTGACTTTAAAGTTGACATCCAAGATTTTGAAGGAAGAAATGATCCTAATGAATTCATACATTGGCTCAACTCCATTGTAAGAGTCTTAGAATTCAAAGAAATTTCAAAAGATTGTAAAGTGAAGTTTGTTGCTATCAAGTTGAAGAAATATGCATCCATTTGGTGGGAGCACCTAAAGAAGCAATGAGTTGATGGCAAGCAAAAGATTAAGACATGGGACAAAATGAAAAAGGAATTATGTAGGAAATTTTTGTCAGATAATTATCATCAAGATATTTTTCTCAAATATCACAATCTCAAGCAAAAGGATCTATCGATGGAAGATTACATTGTTGAATTTAAGAATCTCATGATGAGACGTGATATTTTAGAGTCGGAGGAGCAAACTATCACTCAATTTTTAGAGGACTTCGGTATGAGATTGGAAATGTTGTCCAACTGCAACCATATTGGACTTATAATGATGTATGTAAGTTGGCTCTCAAGGTGGAAAAATAACAAAAAGATTCAAGTCGATTTGGTGGTTGTTTCTCTTCAAGTGGTGGTGCTTCTAATCGAGGGAGTACATCTAATTCAAACAACACATCAACATCAAAAGAGGCAAAATAAAAGGTTGTTGCAAGCAAGGAGAACAATGCAGGTTTTGTTAAACCAAATGGTCCTAGCAATCAAAAACATATTTCAAATATAAAGGTTTTGGACACTTTGTTGAAGATTGTCCAAATCGTAGGATTATTACTCTT
>JBBUKS010000095.1:3063960-3078441 GCA_038050645.1 Hedychium gardnerianum | reverse complement strand
CGATGCATTAGTACTGCCCTTGCATACTAATGCTCGACTAGGAATAGTTAAGAATAGTGTTCTATATATATCTACAGTCTCCCACTATCAATTCAACCAATTAATATGATGTAGACTAGAACCTACTACTCTCGGACATTATTATACTTATTCATTTGACACTGATATGAAGTAAATATAATAACCATAAACGTTGCCTTTTATTAATGAAATATGATACAAAAGTTTCCTTGTCAATCATCTCATAATTGGCTTTTAGAGCTAATACTAACGATAATTTGGGTGACTTTGACATTCAACGAACTAGATAACCCAACTATAAAAGTGCATATAGCAAAAGCAAATCCAAACTCTGACCCTAAAAGTCAGTTTTCAGAATATAAATGATAGTCTTAGACTGAGGCAATAGGGAAAATAATTTAAGGAAAGCCTTATATGGACCAAATATTCTCAGAGTAAAATTTTTCAAGCATGAGATCATTAGGAATTTGATGGAAGAGTTCTGCTGTATTTCCACAAGTATTTCTGGTTCAAGCAAGTCCATTTCATTGATTAAATTTACAGAAACTAAATTCCTCTATTAACATGAAATGCAAGAAATTTGCAATCAACAAAATGAAAGACTTATTATGTTGAATTGGATAAATTTGTTTCGTTATAATACTTCATAAATCTTTTGTTTTTCTAGATTATAATATACAGGAAGGCTTGAGTTAACTCATCAATGCAATCCACACAAATGAATGGTGACTTATATGCAAGATCAACTCCAAAACAGAAGTTAACTGATATTATTACGTGATTTCAATGGCTAACTTTGCAAATAGGGATTGCCCAATACAAAAACAATAGATAATCAAAAGCACTTACATTTTCCACCCTTTCTAATACAAGGTAAACAAAAGAAACCATATGACAAATTTTGCAACTGATTTGGTAAGGGAGTTTCTTTTGTGGACAGTGGACACTATGAGCTTCATAACTTTGGTGTCATTATGATCATTGCCACATCATTGAGTATTTTTAATTTATCTAAGGAAACTAGAATAATAAGTTTGACTAATGCATCAACTCACTTTCATAATTGAATGTGCATCCTATGCAGTAAACATTTGTGGAAAATAGTCAACTTGGATTCAACCACGTAGTTGAGTGACATAATTAGTTCAATAATGAAGAACTACAACCTATAGAGAGTGAAGTGTACAATAAGCAAAGCTAAAACAATCAATATGTAGTCTACTTGAGTTACTATAGAGATTGTGGTTATGTTACCAAATTAACACTAGACACATACAATGCAGAAGAATTTTCAGCAAATGCCACCACAATAAGTTTGTCTGAAGAAATGTCTAGGTGAATAATAAGCATTATAGGAAAGGCACAAGAATTCTCAATCGAAGAATGTACAGGTATAGCTAAAACACTTTAGACCCATTACCATAAAGATCAATGACGTAAGAGTAGGGAGGGATGTATCGCTGCCCACATTCTTAGTGGAGCAACTAGAAATTTAGCATACTGTGTAAAAGTAGAAAGGCGTGCAACATTATAGGTTAGTTCCTAGTGTGACCTTTTTGTGTCATAGATATTTAAGTTCCAATCTAGAGAAATCCACATTAGCTACTTGAAGATTGTAGAATGAAGCTTTCATTTCCACATTGTAATGTACATTTGACTTTCTAATCTATCTCCTGATCACGATGATAAAGAGGCAGTTAATGCATTAGATATTGAGTAGTTCATACCAAACTACAGTCAAGTAGCCTAATCAAAGTGAAAAAAAAAGAAGCAGATAATTAACTGAAAGAAAAATGACGAAATATTCTGAAGCATCAAGCATTTCTGCTTTCTCGAGACTCGGACAACACTGTAACAGAGTTTTTCATACAACATAAAAACTAGATTAACCATCTTGTTCATATTACGATTGGAAAAAATATCAATCACACCGTGAAAAAGATTCTTTTGTTTTTGATTGTTGAATTTTTATTTGATTGTTGATCAGGCAAATCAATCCCAAATGAAATAACAGGGAAAACCAGTGCCCGAAAATGGAAAACATCGGCGAAAAAGAGAACCTTTCTTGGCCGGCGGTGTCCCAGATCTGTGCCTTGATGGTCTTTTGGTCGATGGTGAGAGTGCGGGTCTGGAACTCGACGCCGATGGTAGCCTTGGAATCGATGCTGAACTCGTTGCGAGAGAACCGGGCGAGAAGCTGCGACTTCCCCACCGCCGAGTCCCCGATCAGCACCACCTTGAAGACGTAGTCGATCTTCTGGTTGAACTCGCCGTAGTTATTCCGACTGCCCGACGACATCCTCCCTACGCCTCTCCCTCGACCGATCACGAAAAATCGATCGGTCAAATCGAACAATCAATCCAGGACGAAAAATCACTCCGACGAGCACAATCGCCACCGTCACCAACCACGAAGGAGAAGACGACGAGGAGGAGGATCAACCGATCGATCTATCGAGACCAAGAAACCCGGCGCCAATTAAACCAGAACATGGAACGGGTCAGAGATCGGGTTCGTCGACTGTGACAAGATGGATAAATCGTGTCTCTACGTAACTACCCTTTTTTATTGAACCTCCCCCCAATTCTGAAAAAAAAAAATGAAATCCGTCGCTAAAAATGCTGAAAAAAAAATAAATCCGTCACCTGACCGGTCCACTCCTGCCCCACGTCGCTAAGAAGATTAAGTTTTGAATATAATCAAATTTTAAATTTATTTTAAAAAGAAAGTCACCTACCTTCCTAATTATTATGAAGAGAGAAAATCAAATCAAATTTTAAATGTGTAGAAATTATATTTTAAATTTATTTTAAAAAGAACGTCACCTACCTTCCTAATTATTACGAAGAGAGAAAATAAAACATCTACTTATTAAAACTATAAAAAAAAAAAGTCAAGCACCTTCATCAATCTTGATGAAATTCAACATCAATCCAACTTCAAAATTCTCTATCTCAGCCCGAATGTCATAATTATCCTCCAACAATAAATTAAATATTTAATTCATTAAAATAAATTTTTTATAAAAAAATTTTATAAAATCAAATCGATGACTTTCAAAATTAATTAAATTAAAAATTTAAATACTGATATCAACTATATTAAAAAAAACACTCTCTATCTCAAATGTAAAATTACAAACGAGCTAAATCAAATTAAATTTTATGTTATTCAATCTAACCATTAGAATAAACCTCCATATTAACAATTGATAATAAAAAAAATTATAAAATCAAATTAATTATTTTCAAAATTAATCAAACTGAAAGCTTAAATACTGATATCAACTATATTAAAAAAAATTCTCCATCTCAAATGTAGGATTATAAACGAGCTAAATCAAATTGAATTTTATGTTATTCAATCTTATCTAATAAAATAATCAAGCTAAGTTAAACTAAACTTAAAATAAATCAAACCACAGATTATAATCCCATCCTAATTAATATATTTTTCACTATTACATCTCCCTTCTACTTCAAGCAAACACAACATAAGAAGAGAAACCCTTGACTTTGAACATCCAATCTATAACCCGCACAAAAAAAATAGAAAAGAAATTTATTTACAATCTAAAATTATTAAACCCTTTGCAAATGGAAAAGGCTCAATTTAGAGCTCGTGCCAATAAATACTACAACACACCCATGGAAGCTTTCAGCTTACCTCAAGCAAAGCTCTGGCACAACCTTTTACTCTACAAGAAAAAGATTCTTAGCTTTGGAGGATTGAGATTGCTCCAGACAGAGCTTATTGTTGTTCAACAGCGCCAGGTGAATTGATGCAGGATCTCTCGGTGCATGAATTCATCCATTCAACCACTGGTACTGTGACAAGTAGGTCAGTCGACGACGCCAAGTGAGCCTTCTGCCTGCCTTTTCTCGTCCACATAAGTGGCTGCCCTGCCTGTTCTGCCCATCACATAAGAAGGAGGAGCTGGGTTCTCGTACTGCATGTTGAGACCCTGGTACGAGCGAGCAGCAAAGAACTCTGATCCAGATCTAGCATTTCCTTTGAACAATATAGAATTCAGATGTTGTTGCTGCAGACTTAGTGCCTTCTCTGTGACTGTTGCCAATGCTAAGGAACTTCCGTCGTGCTCTCGGTCATTCTCTGTGGGAGAAAAAAAAAGAATTAGTAACATTTGTTAGTCGTAAGCACAGAATAGTAGTTTGTTGTTGCCAACAGTAATGAAAGCCCAGATGAATCAATAAATGACCAACGCCAGAAAACCGTTGACGCATATTGATAGGAAGAGCAGGTATCAATAGTTATGAAAGGGATAGTCAGGAACAATCTATTGATTTCCGTCATGAACATCTATGTAGTGCACTTGAAATAAAAGGGATCACGGTACATACAAGACCTATTTCTACAAAAGAGATTGCTAAACCCAATTTCTCATGACAAAATTGTCATAAGGAGACTATGAAGAGGAAAAATAATTCAACACTTTAAATGAAAAGGTTGTGACACCAGGGAAGAATGCAACTTACTTCAAACATGCAAACAACTAGAAAGGGAAAATCAAAGTGAATACCTTGAGGATGACTATCTTCCATATAGCCACCTTTGATAAAGGAAAACCGAGCTTCTTTGGCATATTCAACCTCTTCGGATATATTAGAAGTTATAAGATCTTGGAAATTCACTACATATTCTCCTGTCCACTGCCTTCCCCTATGCATCAGAAAAGCAGTTCATTCTTAGATTGAATTGTAAAAAAGGATAGGAATTCAAAGACAGCATTCAAAAGAAAGTAATTTTACAATAATACAATTAAAGGCGGATATCAGCACCAAATGTTTCATGTTGTTGTTCAGTGAGGAAAAAAAATGTGTACAATTTTCAAGTGAAAGCTGGCTTATGAGACACTCTGCGCGTTTAGACAAAATAGTTTTGGAAATTGAACATTGATTTAGTCTTATTAACTTGGAAACATTCTTTGCATGAGAAACCTTGTTAACAACTTGAAGTCTATGTCACTCTGCAATAGTAAATCTAAATTTTGGAGTCGGATTGCTGCTCATATACAGACCCCTAAACCAAATCATAGTCAGCATCTTTGACAGTCATTCAAAGCCGCCAAATATATATATATATATTTCGTTCAAAAAACTACTGAAAATGGAAATAAAATAAGGTTAAAGTGGCACAGGAACTCATGCTATAAAATAATTATAATAACTTGTACCTGTTAAAAGCTAATGCAGCTTCAAAAGGAGTGATCACTGGAGCTAAAAATTCTTTACTGTCAAGAAGTGCAGTTTGGGCACAAGATACATTGACAAAAACATCACACTGTCACACAAAAAAACAGTTGTCTTAAATAACTAAAAAAAAAATGAGATAGGGATAATTTAACAGTAAATTTGTGGCCAGGTATCACCTCAGGAAAATTTGCAAGTTTGGCAGGGTTTGGTCGACCCATTACTAGTGTGTATGACTTTTTCCCAGCTCTCTTGATTAGTTCTTTCATTTGTTCAATAATGTGAAGATAACCAGCTGTTGCAAATCCATCAACAAGAAAAATTCATAAAAAATCACAATCTAGAGAAAGCTATAAGAAAAACCAACGGAGCCACAATTTTCATAGGCCATAATTGAAGACAAATAATTACAAAAGGGATCCTACAAGACATGTTAAATTCGGGTTCAAGAACATGAATAAGAAACTGCTGCATGAACCTTTCTAGATGGATTTTGCTATTTTCATGTTCTTGCAAAGCAAGGAAAATCCAAAATCACATACTATCAAGTAATTTCAAAGTTTAACGAGTAAAAAAACAAAGAACTGAAACCTTGCTGATCACAAACATAATGCAATTTTAAGAGAATTTTGTAATTACCATGCAAGTGGGTCATCATACAGCATGTTTGTCCAAAGTATTAGAGTAGGTTACATGGCTCTCCATCGAGCTCTATTTAAGATTATATCACATAATAATACTTGAATCAACTGAATTATTTATTATTACATTAGTTACATTGGTTGTGCCAGATCAAAATAAGAATTATTTACTGTGCACTGGAAGGCTACATTTTCTTTCTGATGAGGCTAAACAAGCTTCATTCAAGGAAATAATACTAAGACGAAAATCAATGAAATACAAGCAATAGAAAGGTCATGGTTTACCACTCAAACTTGTCATACACTTCCAGCAGAACCTTTATAATTAGGACAGTTTTGTGGTTCTAGATTTTTCCAAAAAAAGTGGCAGTGTTACAATGCATAGTGTATTCAAAAGCCACTTGATGGCATCATTCTCATGTTTGTTTCCTCAATTTTCCATGACCTCTTCCACCAGCTCTCTTTTTTATTTTTCTAGCTATCGCATTCTGACCTGAATTACTAATGCAGCACTAAAGTTACTCAAATCTTTATGAGTTGCATGTGCAAACACTAAGGTTGCAACAATATTCAGTACCACAATTGATAAAAGATTACTACATTCTGTTAATTTTCCATAGTTCACTTTCAATTTATACAAGTTAAAGTTGAAAATGTAAAAATTGTAATTTAATTTATGGTTGTCAAGTCAACATAGCCAATTTTTCAGCATGTATGAGGGCATAATCTATGTAAAAGGAATTAAAGATGCTCAACTTCAAATAGAGATAATAACATAATAGAAGGTGCATATAAATTAAATGAACATACCAACACCTAATGTGCCAACCAATATGCCAACAATGTTTGCATCCTTTGCTTTCTCAACAAGGTAATATCTACAAGAACAATTCCATACAAAAGCAGTAAAATCTATTAGATAAATGCACATCTTCAGAAGCTTAGAAATCAGCTAGGAGTAATCTATATGAAGAACCTGCGCCTAAGAATTCGTTGTTGATTGGACAAGTTCTTCAGCAAGCATCTTTTATCAGTATCATACCTGACTGAGGAAAACCTCAACTTAGAACAAAAGCATAAAAAAAAAAATTATATACTACGATGGAAAATAAACCATTCTGCAACAGAGGACACTATGCTGAATTGCAATGTGCTATAGAGGACAAATCATTCTAGGCCCTAGCAGTTCATATTTCCTCACATAAAATTGTTTTTTACTTTGTCTCTGAAATGTTAGAATTACTTTGTCCTTGTAAAGAATTTCTTAATCAAAGTATCAATACATATGAGCATTAACTAACCAAGTTCTATTACCTACAAGCACTAATGAAGCAAGTCTATTTCAGCTCCTGTCCTATTGCAAAAAATTGAAGTAAAAGGTTTAAAGTTTATCCGTGTGACGTTTAACAGAAAATATAGATGAAAAATTTGCAACTGCATAAGATCACATGCCATGCACCAACTGAATTCACAAGCAACTACTGATAAAAGTGGCTCCAATTTTGATACGATATCCAACAAAAGTTGCAGATAGAAATAATTCATCAGCTTCAGACAGCAGCAGCATTTCCAGCATGTCTCAAATGAGATATATGCTTGCAACAATGAAGGAACATCATTAACTAGTAATGATATCTCTCAGAGTACAAACCAGCAATTAAATATCTAACGCTGAAGACAATGCAGTTAGAAAAAATTTCGTCCCTCAAATGGTTAAGATTCAAGATTTGTACCACGAGAAAAATAACAGAGAATATTAAATGACTTACTTATTTCACAATTGTTGAATGTCAGCATGACATTATTAAATGCAGCGTTATCAGGACCAATCCAGAACAATAAGTAGTCCTCCATTGTGCTATCTGGGACATTCCATGTCAGACCTCCAAGGTGATAACCGGTACCAGATTCTGTTTTATTTCTGTTGCTAGATTTAAAAATCTTTCTTTCATCTTCATAACCAGCATCAGACATGGAATTAGACTGTGAAGTGACTTGATCAATCTCTTTTGTAGAATCCACATACGGATCTATCACTAAACCAACAACCTCTGCAAAAACAACTTTAAGACTGGGGTTGGACTGACCCAAAATTAATGATTCAGATACTTTTGCTTTAAGATCCTCCAGAGCATGTGCACATTCAAGACCATACAAGACCTAAAATTAAATGGAAATGAAGTTATGAACAAAAAAATAGACATAGTAATCAAATAAATGCATTGGATCCTAATTTCCATTGGCATGTCCCATGGAACTTTCCCCTTTCTTTTCATGTCTTTTCTTCATCTCCTAATTTTTAAGGGGCAAATGCATAATTGTGAGTAATGCAAAATGAGAACTTCCAAAAGTAGGCATATTTGCATCATAATCATTAACCAAAATTGTTGAAATACTGAAGAACAGAAATATTCATTAAATCTTAAAGTTTACTATCAATACAAACAAGTCTAGCAGTCTTCAAGAATAAGCATGAAATAAAATATGAATGCTCAACTTTTCAATTATAAACTTCCAAATCATCAAATATATTGCAAAGCCAAATGGCTAATTAAGTTAACCAAAAAGTATTGGTAATACAGAACATCATTCATCATATTTCTAGGCCAAGTTGTCTTTAATGCAACCACACCATAGGATACTGATAGAATTTGTCAACATTCCCTCCACTCAAAAATTCACAAAACAACCAAACTGATTTTCTTATCCAGAAAGGATAGTTACTAAAATTACATACTTCAGAGGCCAGTTAATGAACATGCAATTAATAAGGAAAAAAAATACACGTTCCTCTTTCCAGCACTTCACATTTTCACCAATATGATTATTCGTTGTAGAAAGGACTATTACTACATAATCATAAGCAGTCATTAGATTCAAATAATTCTCAGAACCTTGAAAACTTCTTACCATATTATTCTAGTGATTGAGGTAAATGCAAAACATGTTCTTTACTCAAAATATTATGTTTTATTCTAGTGATTGCCGAGGCAAATGTAAAAAAAATCTACTCAAAACATTACGAGTTATTATAGTGATTGAGGAGGGTAGATGTAAAAAAAATCTTCAATCGTAACATCATGCACAGTAGAACAGATAAAGATACAATTAAAAAAACTTCTGACATAAGTAGGCCAGTACCATAATCGACTTGTTGCTAGATGATAAACATTGAATTAATGATTGGACACATTCTTTTACATCGATAGAAGCCTTCCCAAACACAAACATAGCTGGTAAAGTTGACGTTCTGAAAGAAAAAAAAAATATTGAGATATATAAGGAATTACAGATCAAGTGCAACAAAGACTTTAAATAGATGTATAATGAGCCAGCGAAAGCTGTAAGCTATAACAAATGCCAAAGGCAGTCTAAGTATCAAAAATTTTCATTTTGCAGAACCATGAAAATGAGATATCCTTAGACATGGTCTTAGACTCAGATGAACAACCATCTGGTGACTCCAGATCTAAATAGAGAACTGTACTCCTAAGAGCTTCCATATGAAAGTCAGTATTGTGGAAACAAAAGAATTAGAAAAATGATGCTAACAATACAGTAGAACATTATTCAATGAGAATCAAATTCAAGACGTGTTATGCAATGAATTGGAAGTGTCCAGAAGAGATCTAGACATCCTACACAAAACATAAAGAAAATTTTCAGTTGAGAGCTACAAGAGTTTATATTTATACTGAAAAGCTACAAGAAAATCAACCGAAAACAACAGGTAAGAAGAATACAAAAGCAGAATGAACTACTATAATGAGAAACTACTCAAAGGTCTTAACTTTCACATAAACATTACGAAAAAGAGAGCTTTTCTTCACCATCAAAGCTGCCATTAATCAGGAAAAGAACACAACCCTCAACCATCTAAAACTAGTCTGACTGGAATCAACAAAATATATATATGGACTAGAGGACTCACGGACTCATGCAAGCATGCCCATAGTGCACCACGCATTCAGCATTAACATGTGAGGCTCCAATCTCATCGACGCAGCAGCTTCCGTAGGCTGCATCCGCCATGACATACAAGCGCACGTCCTTCCCGAGTTCGCTCCTAAGGGCTTTTGCCACACGCGGCGAGTCCTTCAGCAGCTCGTCAGGAAACTGGCATCAAGATCAAACTTCAGGGAATAACAAAATAGAACAACGACCACTACAAGAAGCTTTACAAAGAAAAGATCTTTTCAATTAAAAGATAAAACAAAATCATGACCTGCAACGCAACTCTGGTAAAGTTCCTTCTGCGAATAAAATTCACGGTGCTAGATATTTCATACTTCGATTCGAAATCCATGGCGAACCAGAACCAGAACCAAAGTGGGTAGGTGGCTCTCGAAGATATTCAGGCAGAAGTCTAAGGGACGGTGAGTCTAGATCCACACTTCCTTGCTTCCTCTACAAAAGCGGCGACGCTGCGGCAAGGCGGAGCGCCAGATGGCCGGAAACAGGCAGAACTTATCGGATGACGGCGATACTCGAAGTTTCAGATGGACTCGACGGCGGTAATCTAGGCTTCGGAGATGCTGAGGCAGCGGACGGTGCAGGCCGGCGCCGCGAGGGAGGAAGCAATGCGAGTTGGGGGACGAGAGGGTTTGGGTATCAAACACGAGACGGCAATATCCGACCTCGGTTCAATTTGATAAATTTAATCTTAAATAAAATCCAAAAATAGGATAATATAATTCAAATATATAAAAATAAATTTTCCTTCTTTTAAAATTATTAAAATAATATCCATTTTATAATTGATATCTAAAATTCCTTTTATTAGTTATAATAAATTGGATCAAATAGAAGCTGTTTTAATAATTTTTAAAAGAGAGGTAACCTTTTAATTTTCTAGCTTATATGAACTAATTTATTTATAAAATATTAATATTTTAATATTATATAAATAATTTATTTGATAGTTTAAGTTGAATTTGTATTAACTAATTTAAACATACTAATAATTTGTTTTAAAATAGTAAAAATTTCTATGTGATGTAGATAAATTATTTAGAGAGTCTAAGTTAATTTTACATTTATAAATTATTTTAGTAAATATATAATTATTTTATATATTATTATCGATTTTATTTATAAATTAATACATATAATATAAAAATGTCATCAACATTAGAGACTCTACTTGGTATATCAATGACTATGAAATTTTAAATAAATTATTTTAATAACCTCGATTTTAATACAAACTATTTTAATATGAATCCCATTAAATATTGATAAAAACTATTAAAACATTACTTATTAAATTTTACCATCTCAAATTATATACTTATAGATGTTTATGAATTTATATATGTAGAAAATATTATGGGCACTTTGATCTCAATATCATATGTATAATTTATTCTATAATTTTTTAGATAAATAAAAAAATCCATTAGCACTTCTATTAAATAATTTTAAAAGTATTTAATTAATTTACTTTTTATTTTGAATAAAAATTAAAAGGATGCTCTGATTTTAATGAATCGTCAATGGATGCTCTTTTTTATAAAAATCATCGCTCTATCAAGAATTATCTAAAATATCTTTAAGTTGTCTGATTGATCCAAATTCTAAATTAGATTTTAAAATTTAAAGTCTTAATATAATTTAAGAGTTAAAAGGTTGTTGTTACATTATGTAATATTTAGTTAGCTACTTCAATTAGCTAATTTCATTAGCCTATTATCCATGTATCATTTTTGAACAAAAATCGAAAAGATATTTCATTTTTTTCTCTGAATCATCAAGAGGCGTTTCTTTTTTATTTTTAATTAAAAAAGTGCTACATCCCAACAACTCTCTCTATAAAATGATAGAGTTGCTGGTAATATTTCTCCCACAAGCATTAAATACAATATCAGATGAATTTGTTTGACATGTTCAATAATACTTACTTGTTAGTGGCTACGATTTCATAGTTACTACAATGCGAATTCAATCCTATTCACCTACATATTTACATCATAACAAATACATAATTGTTACAACTATTGTAGCAACTACCAAATTGGATAAAAACATTCGCATTATAATAACTACGATTTCATAGTTACACGCTGATTCAATCATATTCACCTAAACATTCATGTTGTAATAATTATTATTTTATAATTATTACAATGCAAAATTCAACCAGCTCATCAAATATTCACGTTGTAGTAATTACGAAATCGTAACTGTTATAATATTTATAGTAGCTGCGATATTTAATTGCTATAACGTCGATCGATTAATGATTTAATGCATGTGATAGAAAATTGAGGGTGACAGTGTCATTTGGCAAGGGGGCTGGTGGGGGTGGAGTTTTTTTTATAAAAAAAATAAAAAAGAGTGTTCTTTTTATGATTCCAATAAAAAGGGAAGCTTGTTTGATTTTTGCCCATTATTTTTTTATCAACTAAGAGTAAAGACTTGAATAGTGCATAAGGGTCCCTACGGGATGAGTTGTTGGCTAGTGGTGTTGCCACAATGAGGTCTAGGGGTCAAATCCTGGCTAGTAGCCAGGTTCCTGCCTCCCTTATGCACTAGTCACTGTTCGGGCTGGCTAGACTAGCCTCCGTGATTTACCTCCTACGTACTGTCATAATTGATGAGGAAGGTCAAGGTGGCACCTCGATGAGGAGGGTCAACAATGATTTATACTAAGTGAGACCTTGGCCTAGTTTTCTTTGACCACATGGGGGAATAAGGAAGGAAGACCATTCCCTTTTCACTTGGTTTTATAAAATAAGGGCACCACCCATCAGGATGAGGCATGACGCTCACTCAAATGAGGAATCAAGAGGGAGGATAGTGATGGAGCAGGAAAGTACAAATACATTTTTTTCTTGACACGATTTTATGAAAATATTTATGTTTTGCTTATTTATCTTTTTTAGTCAATGAATATTTGAGACTGTCTTTTAATCTTTTTTCTTCACAAAGTTGACTTTCACAAGTTGTCATAAGGTCTTGCAATATGGAGTAATTAGAAAATATATAATTGGATGGACATGAAAACTTATTTTTCATTGCATTTATCTTCCTTTTCTGTGTCCTGAATTATGTGATGATTACTTTATTGTCTTATTACTTCTAGCCGTTGGTTTGTCTAATAGTGTTTTGTTAGATTGAGTCATTGTGTTTGCTTGTATGAATTCCTTATGATGAATTCATAATATCATAG
Source organism: Hedychium gardnerianum (assembly GCA_038050645.1). Lineage (NCBI taxonomy): Eukaryota > Viridiplantae > Streptophyta > Magnoliopsida > Zingiberales > Zingiberaceae > Hedychium > Hedychium gardnerianum. Next base: position 3,065,397 of record JBBUKS010000095.1, on the reverse strand, counting down.
CTTTTCTTTATATGACATGCTAAAATTTGATAGTAGAAATGTAAAATATGATAATAAAATTTAACGTAAAATTTAGAAATAAATTAATTTAAAATTTTAAGATTTTTTTCAGAGTTTAAATTAAATTTATATGAATTATTTAAATAAGTTACTATTTAAATGAGGAGTTGATTGATTTATTCAACATAAGATTATAAATTAATTAATCTAATGTTGGGATTAATTTATCTAAGTTGGAAATAAAAACCCTAAATTCATTTATCTCCTCATTGTTTCACTTGACTTCTTCTTCTCCCTCACATCCTTCTCGAACGCAGCCACCTACTCTCTCCCTCGATCTTCCCCTTCTACCGGCGATTCCTGATCGCTGACCGACGTCGCCCACAGATCCACGGCCAGCCGCAACCAGAGAGCCCAAGTTCTTCTCCCTCTCTTCTCCGATCACAAGCAGCAGCCTCCCTTTCGTGAAGCCGGATCAGCAATGCTGCAATCATCACCGTTGCGAGGGGTCGACACCGCTGGCTTCTTCCTCGTCTGGTTGTTGTTTTCCCTCTCCCATCTCTCGGTCCACAATGAGCTATGCGAGAGCCCTACTCCCGATTGATCGCCGCTCCTCTTCGATCCTCGACTGTCGTCACTCTCTGTCGGTGAGGCCAGCTAGGCGACGCCAAGGATTGGTCACCTTTACACGTCATCGTCACTGCCATTGCCCTTGTCCGATCACCATCGGTAACAGTCCAGCTGTCGAGCAGCCAATGCTGCTATCCTGGCTAGTGCTTCTAAGTCAAATTCAGAGCCAGCTTCAGACCCCTCCAGTTGGGTTGATGATATTGCTAGTGTTGAGCTCCGGCCAGCTACCAGATTGAATTGGGTCTGATCCGATTTTTTTGCTCGTTGTCCACTGATTCGTAATTTACGCCGGCCACAGCGATCTCCGGCCACCCCCAACACCTGGTACACCATATTAGGGCAAGTAAGGCTCATGGAAGTGAAGTTGTGGAGTTAATTAGTGATCTGAGTTCTGATTAATTAGGATTGTAGTTTGGATTGATGGCTAATGGGTTTTAATCATCTTGATACAACATTTGGTAGTTTGGATCAGCTCCGGCCACCTTTGGATGTGCTCCGGCAGCCCCCACCGGTAGAGGTAAGGGTTTATTGATGATGAATTGTGGTTGTTGTAACATGGGATTAAGATGTGTGGATATGAACTTTTGTATATGATTGATTCATGTAATTGTGTAATTATGGGTGGTTGTATGAGTTGATACGTTATCTATAAGTGATGAGTGTTGGAGTAACGTAGATCTTTTGATCTTACATGATTTCCTTATTCGATATTGTGGTTGATTTGAGTTGCTATGTGTAGTTAGGTTGTATATAAATTTGTGGAGATTAGATGTTCTTGCTTGGTCATCTTGTGGTTTTAAGATTTGG
>JBBUKS010000095.1:3039770-3061978 GCA_038050645.1 Hedychium gardnerianum | reverse complement strand
TTTTCTTATAGTTAATTCAAAGAATATTTTTGAAAAAATTATGAGCTACATAATAATGAACTACGTCATCATCTTTAAATTGACTTGATTGAGCATATCTGTACATGTTATAATCGTGATTAATGAAAAAATAAATTATTAATTATGATATATTTAATTATTTTATGTTATATTTCATGAATAATTGGTAAAAAAGAGTGAGACGCTTAAAAAAATTATTAGGAGATTTTTTTTAACAGTAGAGAAATGATTAAGATTTTTTTTTTCTTACAATGTTGGGAGTACAAAAAAAACCTTGTCGCTAACTCCTACCACCGGAGATATAAGTACTTTATCACATTATTATTAGATGCTAAATTAAAATTATTTTAAATATATGAACGGTATTTGACCAATGTTAAAATAACTTTGATTATGATTAATTCATAATTTTAAACTTGTTAGAATTTTAAACATTAAGAATTTTAAAAATGATATATATATATATAATAAGAATGTAAATATAATTCTTTTTGAAATCCATAAAATTTTTAAAAGTTAAGAGAACAATTTTATCAACTTTTTTCATGTTAAAAAAAATAATAACGCTAACATCTATACATACTTAACGACGGTTGTTAAATCTCATACTGATTTTTAATACGTCAACACATACTTTCAATCTTATAATAAATTTAGCATACCTTGACAAATGTATTTTTTTATAAAGTTATTTGATTACGATATTTTTTGGAAAATAAATCATTTCGGGGATACTATGTTAGATTTATTATAAATAAATATTAAAAGTTCCTGTAAAATTTAATAATTAATCTTAAATTTTGTTATAGTACAATTATTAAATTAAATTTCCAAATGCATATTGTTGATAATTATCATGCTTGTTTTTATTGGGCAAAAATTAAAATGTCATCTCGTATTAATAGAAATATCATATTAGTATCTCTTTTTCTAAAAATATCATATAAACATTTTTTTAATGATTTTATCCTAAAAATATCTCTATAATCAGCATTATTATAAAAATTAACATGTCATTTCTACAATGTATAACAACTATCAATTAGGTTTTATACGTTTGATCATGATTAAATTATGTTAATTTAAAATATAATGAGTATTATGAAATTTTTATTATTTAATTTGCTTGTTAAAGTATTTTTTAATTTAATTATTACTAAAAAAAATAAAATCAAAATATTATAAATTAATCACAGTTAGAAGTTAACAACTAGTTTTTACATATTGTAATTGTAAAAGCTAGTTATTAGCTTTTGCACGTTGTCCAAGTTATATGCTAGTTTTTACACGGTCAATCATGATCATATAATAATATTCATTTAAAATATAATAACTATCATGGGATTTTAATCATTTAGTTTTACTAGTTGAAATATTATTTAATTAGATTATCATTCAAATAAATAAAATTAAAATAATATAAAGTTATTATTATAGAAGTTAGCAACTACTTTTTACAATGTTTAGAAGGTAGCATCTAGTTTTTATATGTTGTAGAAGTTAGATGTTAACTTTTATAATCGTAGAAGTTAATTGTTAGTTTTTATAATTATAGAAGTTAATTGTTAGTTTTTACACGGTTGAATAATTAAATAATATAAAGATATTTTAAATAGGTCGGTGCTTATTTAACTTTAATAAAAAATGAGGTGTTCATCTTATGAAAACGTGAAAATGTAAACGATGGATGCCATTATTTTTTTTTTCCCTCACGTAATTTTGTTGTATTTCTTTATTTTAATAAACAGTTAGTGCAATATTTTCTTTATTTTATTTTGTTTTTATTAGTAATTACACGTGAACCATTTGGGTACACGTCGGTCGATTGAAGCAATTAAACCAACGACCGAAGCGAACTTTTAACCCTAATCTTTGTCTCATCTTTCGCGCCTACTATCGAATCCTCGAGATATTGTCAGCCGGGAGTCCAATTCGCCGCTCAAATCCCCACAACAATTGTCGAGTTCGCAGGGATTTCCAATTGGTATGTGGAGTTCTCAATCTTATTTGATTCGACTTTGATTCTTTGTGCATCTTCCCCAATGAACTAGTTTTTTGATTCATAGTCTCGTTCGGTAAGATCTAGCTAGTTCTTGTTCAAACATCATGCTGATCTTTTGGTTTGTCCGGGAATGTTAGGTGAATTAGGGAGCTCATATTGGGTCTGCCATTGCCACTGAAGCTTGTTTTTTTTTTTAATTAATAGCTTCGTCATGTTTACTTGAGTTGTAGCTACGTTATTGTTGTTTTTGTTGGTGCATATGTATTTTGACCCGTAGATTGTGGATTGCACTAAGTTTTGTTGTAGCAAGGAGAAGTTTTAGCGGTTTCAAGTTCTTGGTTTTGAGCTTTACTAGTTCCATAAATCTAGCCATATAGAAGCCATACCTTAGGATAATAAACATTGTGATGTAACAGTAAACATTAGGCTGTATTAAGTAAGCAATAAAAATGCAGCTGTAACTACGATAAACATTCTGCGGTGGAAATAAGAGTTAGGACAATGGAAAGCGTTGTGGTTCTTCTGAAGTTCCTACAAAACTTATTGATGAGGTCCTTGAGTAACAAAGCAAAGGGGTTTATTTTTAAAGGTCCGATGATATGTTTGATCACACTTTACACTAACTTTACCAGACTAAATTCTTTTGTGGTTATAATTTATGTGTATACAAATCATGAATACCTATTATATCATGCTATACAAACATACACCATCGGAGAACCAAACAAAAGATCTGGAAGCAATGCAGTCAGATATTATAGCATGGAATAATAGTTAATATAACAATCTTTCTCTTTAGCATCTTTCTAAAATACTCCTTTTTATGACATTATATCTCATTCGTAGAGAAAGCATAAGCACCTTGCTTTTGTCAAAAAAAAAGAAAAGAAGACGATAGTTTCTTTTCAATGTTATGTTCTTTAGATGACAGACATCTACCTATTCCAACTCTTGAACACTTTTGAATAAAATTGATGCAAAGCCAATTCTTTGGCTCACTATTATTACTAATCCTGTTGTTGTCTGACTCTTGCACTTCTTTGTTGATCTTTTTCCACATCTTTGGCTCAATAAATCTCTTGTAATGTCAAGACTCTTGTAGGTTGCATCTTTGTTGAAGAATTAGTAGTTATTTACTAATTGAAAAGTATCGGGGAAGGAGTAAGACTTACACATGATATTCGTCGACCTCTTATGATAGAGTCCAAGGAAAATTTTATGGAGAATTTTAGAAAAGAGAGGGGTTAGCATAGCGTATAATGAACTAATTAAGGATATGTACAAGGATATAATGATAAGAGTGAAGACTCTAGGCGGGCTAATCGAAGCGTTTCTCATAAGGATAGAGTTACATAAAAAATCAGCTCTAAGTTTCTATTTTTTTACACTAATCATGGACGTACTCACTACACATCGAAGATACGATACTTTGGTACATGTTTGCAAATGATATTATTTTGATAGATGAGACACGTGAATGAGTAAATCTAAACTCGAATCTTGGCGGGAATCGCTAGAGGTGAAAGGTTTGAGGCTTAGTAGAGCAAAACATAATATCTGGAATTTAAATTTAGTAATATTTGATGTAATAAGATAATTGTTAAGATAGGAGACGACGGATTATCTGTAAGAATTTAGGATCATTTTACAAAAGGATGGAGGGATTGAGAGATGTCGTACATAGTGGCAAAAAGGTGAAACGCTCGCCCCTAGTGGTCTCGCCAATCCTTCCCAAAACCAACATGGAGAAGATAAATCACAAGTGACTACTAGCTTGAGAGAGATGTTTTATATAGAATACAAGTAGGATGGTTGAAATGGAGGAGAACATTAGGTGTTCTTTGTGATCGTAAAGTACCTCTAAGACTTAAAGGAAAGTTTTACAAAACAATGGTTAGACTTGCTATGTTATATGGAACCGAATATTGGGATATGATTCGAGCACATGAGCATAAGATGAGAGTTGTAGAAATGAGGATATTAAGGAGTACATGTGGACATAAGGATGGACAGGATAAGAAATGAAAATATAAGAGAGAAAGTTCGGGTTTCACCTATTGAGGGAAAACACTGGGGGACATGTTTAAGATGGTACGGACATATATGTAAACAATTGATAAATGCTAGACAATATGAAACTATGACAAATGTGCACATCAAACGAAGAAGAGAAAGATAAAAAAGACTTGATTAACAACAAGAAAACAACTTAAAATTTATTTAAGTATAAATGATGATATAGTAGGGGATAGAGTCCAATGTCGTAGAAGGATCCATATAGCCGACTACACTTAGTAGGATAAGGCTTGGTTGTTGTTGTTGACTTAAACATGAACTTGCAAATGAACTCATTGTCCGAAGTCATCAAACATCATCTTCTTAATTGTTTCTTTTTGTGTCCCAGCTGCTGTTTTTTGCTCTGTCACATCAGAAAAAACTAGGACTGTTCAAATAAAAGGAGACTACTAAGTATATAACAACTAACAAACATACGTGATACACAGAATATGGCTAGAAAGAAAACCGCAAAAAGTAAGAACAAACTGCAACTATTTGACATTATTTTGATTCGTCAATGTATTAACATGTTTAACACTTGAAACCTGCACTTTTGTTTCTTAAAATTGAACTATTAACATCCTTTGATGTGTCAGGCTGCTTTGATTCACAACCAGAAAACAAACTTCATCATCTCACATTAAGACATCTAATATTGCTGACGTTAAATAATTACCATTTGGCTATCATCTCGCATATTCTTAGATTTTGCTTTACCTTCAGATTGTCATATTGCCTGATTGTTATTCCTTGGACATTAGTATGTAAAATATAGCCTAATTTGAATCATTAATTTATTTTTTAATTGCAGAATGATACACAAGCACTAGTTTCTTTCAAATGCATGTTCTTTTTTCTGTCTTCTCGTTTATCTATCCCGATAGTTGGGACTCATGGCTTGTTGTATGAACTAGATATTTTAGCACAGTGATTCAAGATCATTAAAAGACATTTCGTAAATAAGAAAGCTAGAGGGCAAACATCACTAACCATTTTTTATACCCAATGTTCCACTACGTATAAACAATAGTTCTCACTCATCAGATTTGATAAAAAAGAACAATTTCTCACCTCAGTTGGTAACTACATTTTGATGCTTAAAGAATGGCACTAAAACCCACAATTTTCTCAACCTTGATTTGTCAATATAGATGGCTATCAACGCTAGATCAACTTGCCCTAGCCTTGTGAACAAGAGGAAAAAGATAGGGAGAAGGGGTGAAATTACGATCCTGGATCTCCTTGTCACCTAATAAAACCACATTTGCGTAGGATGGCTGTGATGATGGCTGATTAAAGGGGAGAAGGGCAGGGTTGAATAAGCACTAACCGAAAATTAAAATTCCTCTTGCAAAATAGGAACAATGAAGCTTGTTAGTAGTGTAAGGTGTTTGTGCGTGGATTCGGTTCATCGTGTCAATATTGTATACACAATAAAAAAATGAATCAACACAATAAAGAATAAAAAATGTCAACACAAATTTTTTTATGTGGTTTGGGACCTTGCTCTTAGTTCATGACCTATCGATTTGATAGGTCAATCACTTCCACAAATCCACTAAGAATATATTCTTTATTAGAGGTGGAGAAAGTCTCGTCCAAGTAGTTTTTCTCTTATAAAGAAATATGCAAATTAGTAAAGAAGAGAATAGCTACCAAGAGCTTGTAGAAGAACACCTTCTCTTCAACTTTTAAGCCCTTTAAGCTTTGTTTAACCTGAGAACTAGGTCACACCAAGATCATACTTTTTTCTATGCAACCTTGCCAAGCCAAACAACCTTCATGGTTTATATAAAAAGGTCTTCAATGATTCTATTTTGCTAGCCGCAAATCGACTATAAACAACCATCAATCAACTGTTTGGACACAAATAGTCATTGTACAATCAACGACTAGTTGGGCAGTTAATTGGAATTTTTGTTTAATCGACTTCTCAAGCATCTAGTCGAGTTTCTTGAATCTTTTCGATTAGTCAATTATCGAGTTGGCTAAGGTTGACCTCTAGTCGATTGCTTTACTCGCTTTGTACCATCGTATGCCTATGTAGAGGTCGGGAATGAACTTAACTAGTGATTACAACTAGGAACCTATTTGTCCCTTAGTTGAAGGCTTCCTACAAGTCACTATGTAATTTATGCCCTACTTAGTATACACATCATCCTAGTGATAATGGCCAAAAGTTCAAATTCAAGGTTACATTTCATACATAATCTCTCATAACTCTCTTGTTGATCTTTTACGTTGCCCTTGAGTTCACCTTGTGTTAAACCCTTAGTACATAAGATGCACTAAGCTATCTATGTTTGCTTCAATGTGCCATCATTTGTTGTTTAACTATGGTGTCTGCCACCAAGTTGTAGAGTACCCCTCACTAGGAATTTTTGGTCTTTGGATGCATGCTATCGTTCATCGATTACCTACGAGCTCACCTTGTTACAAGTTGTCAAATCATTACATTAGCACCCACTCCATACTCCTCGCCTTAGAGTCCTCGTGAGGATTTTGTAGTATATAGGATGTGCCATACCATCTTTATTGATCATCTTTAAGTACACCTCGTTATAGATCTCTGAGCCATGTATAACTATCCAAACTTGAGATGCATCATGTCATCTATCACAACAACTCGCCCACGTTGAGTAACGAGCTCCCTAAGTTTTGTGCACTTTGCCAAGTGCCTACACATTTGATGCATATTAATAACACAAGATAAACTTAATAATCCTTTACCAAACATATCAAAACAACTCATAAAAATCCTATCATTTGAGAGTATTGTTACAGAAACAATTTGAAGCTTTATTTAATCAATTAAACACTAATTTTATGCATTTTTTATGGGAACAAAATTACATAGCATAAAGAATCATTGTTGTTGGTCAACCCATGATTATATTGACCAAGTTTGTGTTTTGATGTTTGAGTAATATGTTTGTTGATTAAGTAAAGTATGACAGACATCGTTTAAAATCTCGAGCCATGTCGAGGTTTCGGTCTTGGACCGGCACAATACGGTTTCGATATCGTATCGTGCCGTGTCAACATATTTCGATATTTTTTAAATATAAAATATATTAACTAAAAAAAAATAATCTAAATATTTAAAAATAAAAAATAAAAAAAATAAAATATTTTTTAAAAATATATATATTAATTAATGGGATAATTTTGTTAGGCTTTAATTAAGCTTATTTAAATTATCCCAGTCATAGCTAGGAGTTGTTTAAAATTATTAAAGCTTAAGTTTATTATTAAAGCCAATGTTAAAACCTTCCGTCGTTCCCTGTTCCGCAACGACCACGAGCACGCTAGCCTGCGTGACGCATCTTGATTCATTGCCGGCCTCACGCGACATGTCTGGACTCGTCATCGGGGGTCGAGCAATGGGGACGCGTCGCCAAGCTTGCGTGACACGTCCGGACTCGTCGTCGAGCTCGGGCGATGCATCCGGATTCGTTGCCGGGCTTGCGTGACGCGTCCGGACTCACTGTCGGGCTCGCGTGACGTGTTCGAACTTGCCGTTGGCCTCACGTGATGCGTTCGAACTCGTTGTCAGCCTCACGCGACGCTTCCAGACACGTCGTTAGGCTCGTGCGATGCGTTCAGATGCATCGTCGGGCTGGCGCGACGCGTCGTCGGGCTCGCGCGACACTTCAGGACGCGTTGTCGGGCTCGCACGACGCTTCAGGACGCGTTGTCGGGCTCGCACAATGCGTCCGGATGAATCTCCGGGCTCACGCGACGCTTTTGTACGCGTCATCAAGCCGTGCAACGCGTCACAGCATGCCAGAGATGTGCCGGTGCCAGTCCATGGGTGGAACGAAATGTTTCACCCGTATCAGACGAAATAGCTCGAGATTTCATACTATTATGATAGATGGAAAATCTAAGTGGGTCAAGGTAGACTAAACACTTGATTGATGAGAAGTTTCGGTGAGTCAGGTAGACCAAACACTTGGGAGTGGAAGTCTAGATAGGTCAATGTAGACTGGACGTCTAGCAAATGATGAGAGATCCAAGTAGGGCAAGGAATGTTTGGCAAGTAATAAAAGTTTTATCAGGTCGATGATGACTAGATGCTTGGTAATGGATGTCCTAACAAGTCGTGGAGGACTGAATGTTAGGCAAATGACGGAGGTCTAAGTAGGCCAATGAGGACTAAATGTTTTACAATAGTGAAGTCCCAAATAGACCAAAGTTAATCGGATAATGTTAAAGTTCCAAAGAAGTGAAATCTAGGCAAGTGAAGTCTTAGAGACAAGAAATTTCTAAGCAAAGAAAGTCTTGGAGAATAGGTCTTTAGGCAGTGAAAGTTTAGATGGGTCACTGTTGACTTGGGACTATGTAAGGTGAAGTTTTGGTAGGTCAAGGTATTAGGCAATGGGTGAAGTCTCTTGGAAAGTAAAGTTAAGTTGTGGTTGACGTGCACTAAGCAGACGAGAAAATCCCAAAGAGGTAAGGTCTCTTGGCTTGACACAAATTCAGCCTTGGTATAGTTGGAATAAGAGTGTTAGTTGACTGGTTAAGTAGTAACAATTAACTAATAAATCCGAAACCACAAAGTTATGGTTTAATTGAATTTGGAGTTACAATAATCGGTTGATATGAATTAGTAATTGACCGATGGAGTAGTTGATTGCATATTCAACTCGAGCAAAAAAATAGAAAAAAAGAAGAATGTTTTTGTTCGCTCTAGTAAAGATAGTTGATTGGTGAAAGTTGATTGGGTCAATCGACTGATGACTGTAAGATGAGCTAGAATTAAGTCGTCTACAAAAGTTGTGCAACAATGATAACTTGACAAGACACATTGACTTATGGTAAGAGAGTAATCGATGGATGAGCGAATCGACTATCAAACCTTATAAAAGGAGCTTTAAGAGGGTCATTCAAGGGTACCCAAGTATTGTGAGAGCTTTTGCAAGGGTTGTGAGAAGGACTTGAACCAAGTTCTAGTGCTCATCCTAGCGATAAAGAAGCAACAATGAGAAAGACTTTCATTAATTATATTCATTAGTATTTGCTTGTGGTTGTTGTAACTTGAAGAAATTTGTAAAAGGTTTCTGCCTTTGGAAGGCTTTTGAGAAGGAGAAAAGTAGAGGTGATCCACGGAGGTCGTGAAGTAGGAACCGAGGGTTTCGGACCACGTAAACGGTTTGTGTATGCATTCATGTTTTGAATTATTTGTTTTATATTTTGTGTTAACTCAAATCGTAGACAAAAAGAATCAATTATGGAAGTATCTCTTCACCACTCTAGCCGCTACCTATAATCCTACACTTGTTTAGTTTAGTGTATTCTCCTTTGAATTTCTAAATTCAAAGAACTATCTGAATTGACGTAGATGATCTTATCTCAAAGCATAACTTTGCACCTGCCCTTCTTTCTTATGGAACATGAAGGCTAGTTTCATTTTCTTTTGAAGTTTTATTTTGAACCCTTAGTGATAGAAGTCAAAATTTTCAAGTTGAAGATTGAAATTAGGGTGAGAATCCTAATTTGAAGAACTTTGTATTAAAATAATACAAGTTGATACATTTGGACATTAAGGGGAAGGAAAAATTCAAAGTTGAATTTTTTTGTCAAATATAAAAAAGGATACTATTAGTGCAATCATGCCTCAACTTGGCCCCGATAGACCAAGGGTTGGTGTTTTAATATTTGAACAATATGTTTAGCGTGCCATCATGCTTGAAGCATGTGTTGTACCTTGATGATTGGACAATGAAATTAGTTTATTTTAAGTTAGGTTGATAGTCGAGTAGGTTAAGATTGACTAGATATTTAACAGTAAATGAAATTTAAGTGAGTCTAGGTTGATTAGACACTTGGTAACGATGAAAAATCCAATAAGTGTTGGCAAATTGAAAAGGTCCAATACATGTTGACAGTGATGAAAGTTTAATAGGTGTTAGCAAATAAAAAGTTCAACAGGTGTTGATAGACGAAAGTCCAAGTAGATCAAGGTTGATTAAATTGATTAGATTCTAGGCAAGTGGAAGTCCTAGAGGTTGAACTTCTACACAAGTGAAAGTTTTGACTAGTCAACATGAACCTAAGGTTGGGTGAGTTGAAGTCCTGGTGAATTAAGGGTGACTTGCATTGGGCAAATGGTGAAGTTTTGGAGGCTAGCTTGTAGGCAGTGGAAGGAATGATAGGTCAAAGTTGATCGATACTAGAGAGGCGAGGAAGTCTCGAAGGCATGTGCTTCTTAGCAGAGAAACTTAAGTGTAACAAGAGTTTATGAGTAACTTATACTTTGGATTTTGGGTAGGCTTGATTCATATGAGGACTCAAAACCTTAGAGTTGGTTGGAGTCAATATTAATCGACTGAAGGGAGGTTTTAGTCGACTGAAAGGAAGTTTCAGGCGATTGATGGTTGAGTTGATTTGGTAATTGACTTAGGTTAAATTGCCAATGAATAAAATATTTTTATTCATGGATCAGTTGACTAGACAGTCAACTAAGGCAAGATCAATCGATTGATGAGGTGGATCAATCGACTGTTGGAACACCAAGAATCTAGGAAGAGTGTCGTTGATCTAAGGGGGTTGGCTGTGGTTGTTAGATAACTTAGATGCTATTACAGTTTAGTTGATTGGATGGAGGATCAATTAACTCAACTAGCCATTGAATGCTAAACATCTAACTACATGCAACTTCAGTTGACACAGCTAATACAATTAGTTGACCGAGGTAAGGTATGAGTCCACTGATTGGGTAGATTATAGCAAGTAGCTTATTAAGAAGCAGCTCAAGGGGAGATTTTGGCACCATTCTTGATCATTCAAAAGAGATAGAAAGCAAATAACAAGTAGGTAGCCAAAGAGAAGTTTCGATCTGTAATCATTTCTTATTGTTGTATTTCATCATATATTTTCTTATTTCTCTTGATTGTAAAAGTTTTCTTCATTTCCGGAAGGTATCTGAGAATGAGAAAGAATAAAGGGATTCTGGGAATGACTCATTGAATTGCCAATGATTTTTTTTTTTGTTTATGGATAAGTCGACTACGCAGTCGACAAGATACTGATGAGATGGATCAGTGGACTGCTGAAACACCAAGAATCCAAGACGAGAGCTCTTGATTTAATAGGGTTGGCTGTGATTGTTAGATGACTTAGATGCTATAACAGTTCAGTCGACTGGATAGATGATCAGGTGACTCAACTAGCCAATGTGTGCTAGACAACTGATTGCATGCAACTTCAGTTGCTTGATTGAACTAAGGTATCAATCCATTCATTGGGCGGATTACAACAAGTAGCTTATAAGAAATAGTTCAAGGGGAGATCTTGGTAGCATTCTTGATCATTCAAAACAGATAGAAAGAAAGTAACAAGTAGCTAGCCAAAGAGAAATTTCAATCTGGTAATCATTTCTTATTGTTGTATTTCATTGTGCATCTTATCTTATTTCTCTTGATTGTAAATCTGGTTATAGGTTTCTCCATTTCTGAAGGGCATTCGAGAAGGAGAAAGGATAGAGTGATTCTAGGAGTGACTCATCAATGAGTTATAGGCCGTGGAGTACAAACCAATGATTTAAACCATGTAAATGATAAGTGTTCGATTTGCTTGTATGTTTTATTCTTGTGTTTTCATATTTTACCACATACTAATATAATTGTAGACACGAGCAAAATAATGAGTGTTATATCTTAAAAAAATTAGTTAAACATTATGAAGTGATTAAATTTTCTTTATAATCACACTGGATTTAAATTCAAATTAAATTGGATAAGTTGGAATTGAACTAAATTAATTGATTTGCCTTGGTTTGGATAAGTTAGGGTTGAACAAAATTAGATAATTTAAGTTTTGGGTTGGTTCGATTATATTCTTGGTTCACATGGTTTAGGGTTTTCAAGATGTTTATATATTTTAGGAGTTTAGGGTTAGGGTTTACTCCAAAGTGTTTTCTTTTCGTTGGCTCCATTCTCTCCCTTTCTCGCAATTTTGCCTAGTAGTTGTCGTTTCTCTCTGTTTTTTTGTAGAAGCAATTGTGGCTCTTCTTGGAAGTCGCCACTGTCATGGTGGAAGAAGCACTTCGTCTCTACATGTCCTAATCGATCCTTCTGATTCTAAGGGATAATATAATATAGGAGTTTCAAGAATTGAGAAAATTATTTAATTTACCTTTTCTAGAGGCACGATTATAAGTTGTTAAGAGAACATAAAAGTGCTTTGTAGTGATTAATGAGGATGTGGATTTCTTCTATTGAGGTGGTTTTTCCTGCTTGTTTCATTATACTTTGTGCATGATTCAATTTTTATAAAGGTAAATATAATTATCAAAGGATTAGGAAAGACAATTATTTCCATATTTGTATTTACTCTTGTTGCTTGATATATAGCTTCTCATTGTTTGTCCTTATTTGATCTTATTACTATTCATCCCTCAGCTTTGCATCTTAAAATTTGTTCGCGACAAAAATAATTAACAAGAAGTAAAATATAAAGAGGATGAAAATCAATAGCAATCTTATAAAGAAAAATGAACTACCCTAAGAAACTGTGAGAAACTCAATGTATAATTATATTAATGAATAAATAAAGTAATTGATAAATCGCTTACATGTAGCTTCAATTTCACGCTCTAAATAACCAAATTACTTATGCTACAAAGCATTGGCTCCACGCTTGAAGAGGGACCTTAGGTCTTTTTCATGCATGTGTGAGCTTCGACCATTCTATATGAGATTATTTTATCAATACATAGTATATATTTATGGATTGATTGATAATTTAAATCAAAGAAAATTATGATATGAGATTAATGATTTTAAGTGCTATATATATATATGATACATCCTTTGCTAGGTAGATTGCGGATCATCTATATATGTAGTATATATTTATGGATTGATTAACAACTTAAATCAAGAATACTGAATAAGAGAATAAAAGAAAAAGTACTAGAAATGATTATAGAGAGGTTTAAGAGAAATTTATGATATGAGATTAATAATTTTAAGTGCAGAAAATTATGACTTTTGCTATCTACTGTTCTTTAAACTCTTATGAGATGTATCATTTCACATCATGCAATTCGGTCTTATACCCACTTTACATTCTTTTGATCACTCCTGAATTTTTGACCTCCAGTTGAGTTTTACTCATAGTATTGGAAAGTTACTCAAAGGTATGCATTTAGTTATTTTAGTTAGTATTGTATATATATTGCTCTGACATTATTGCAGTTTACGGGCGACAAGCGAATCTAGCTTCGCAACAAGCCTGCGCGGGGAGCGGGGCATGACAACAGCCCCCAGATGAACCTTATGAATATATAGCTACCTTTTGGATAATTTTATCATGCATGATATTAAAATGATAAAATGTCAATATATGATATTGGTAGTTATACATATGATATATAAATGTCAAATATAGTTCTAAACATAAGTGATTTTATAAAATTTTACGATACAATCCCTTCATCTTTCGATTGAACCTATGAATCTTAAATCTCTCGTCATTCCTATATAGGATCTCAATTTTTACTACCTTGGATTGGACTAGTGCAACAAAGTAGTAGTTCCAATTTCAATGCAATCATAGTGCTTGATTTTTATGATTCATCTTGTATTTATGCATAAACCTCTTATTGGATAGTTGTTCTTCCTATTTTATGTGGACAATATGTTGCATGCATATTAGTAGTGTCATTGCAAGGAACTTTCAAAGTTTTAGGTCTACAGGTCTAAGATAATTCCTCTAATATGAAAGATTTGTTAAGAGTATTATTAACTAATAGGATTATTTATGCAGTGAGTTTAGTTTCACATTGATATTTCGGGTACAGTGTTTTTGCATATATACACATGTACTTACACCTTTGCAACAAAGGACAATATGGTACTTTTATTCCCAAATTTTGCATGCTTCAGAGCCTCCACCTCATTTATCAGCCTCTCTCTCGTGCTTTCCCATCTGTGAGCATCAGTTTCTGTTAAAGAGGCCCAGGTTCCCAACAAGTTGCTGTGGTTGCATTCTTTACGTGTAATGTGTATTCTAACACATGTTCATTGTCTGACGTAGAACACTTTGCTCTCGTTTGCAACAGTGGCAAGACTCTACTGTAGGTTCCAGGGATGATTCCATTACTGCCGCTGTTATCATCTTAGATAACTGCTGCCAAGGCTCCATTGCCATTGAGGGTAACGGTGAGTTACTTCCTCCAAACCTAGAATTGGCAGCTTCGGTGAATGATAGGATCTGCTCCTTCGGACCGCAGAGCAAATGCTTAGGGGAAAGAGTGACGGAGGCCGGCCATGCTTTGCTTGATCTCCTAGAATGAATTCCAATGAATTCAGATAAAAATCTCATTTTTACAAGCTTAGAAGATTCTTGAGGTGCTGCTACTCACTACTAACAAATGTTTGATGGGCCTCTGGCCTGCAGATTCTTCTGCCATTGGCTTCTCCTCCTCCTGATTTATAATCCTTCTTCATCACTGCCAAATCTTCTTCCTTGCAAGTACACGACGATCTCATTGCCTCACTTCTACTATCTCATTGTGTGTTGTTTATCATGAAATAACCACCATTGTATATGAAATTGCCCTCCCTCGAGTCAACTAGGCTTTGTTGTTATTCAATGTGGCACCTTCTTATAAGACATCTCAGGTTTATCCATGTGACATCATCTTGTGTGGCACCTTTGTAGATTTTGATGGACACAAGAAATGGAACAAATGGACAAGCAGTGTGGTATTCTTCAGAGAACCATATTTGTGTCTTCTTGTTGAAACTTCATCAACCATTATCAACTCATTACTAGTTGATGTAGGTTTTGCCTCTCATATCCTACACAGATATTCTTCTCTTCATTGATGTCAATGAGAGAGTGAGCTCCAAGAACCCTCCACCATTAGAAAACTTCATCTTCATTTTTTGCTTCTAGTAGCGGTCATTCATTGTCTTCTTTGTTTTCTTCAATCTCCTTTTCTTACTCTCTGTCATAAACTTCTTGTTGATGTTGATCTTTTTCTTGCATCATCTTCTTTTAGTTGTTCAAATGTGCAAGCGCACATTTTTTACTTCTCCCCTCTTGATATCCCATCATCCTTTGACATTCAATTTTATTTCTGTGTTTCATATACATCGGTTAAATTCCACTGCAGGTCTGAGTAGAAAAATATCATATTATTTTTAACAAGGTCAAGTTGCACTTTCTATCTTCCTTGAAGACTCGAACAAAGAAAATGCTAAATTCTTATTTTGTTGTCTACTAAAGGGTAGAGTTATCCTCTCTATCTTGCCTTAGGATTGTCAGGTGTTCTCTGTTCTCTCAATCTATGCATGCTGATGTAATTGCTGCTTAATGGAGAAACCTGAGATGTCTCTTTATTTTAGTTTCATTTCATCATTTCTCTCGTTATCCTTTTTGTTGCATCAATGTGTTGGCTTGCCGGAGACTGAAAGAAATGTCGCAGATGTGCACCATCAACTATTTCTAGAGCTGTCAGTAGGAGGCTGAAGTGATTAAAGTTTTATTTCGACTATGCGAGAAAATGTTTTTTTGCTTCAATATGAGCATATTTTAGGTCTAGCTTTTCTACATTGAGTCTTATATAAAGATGTAATTATCCTGTTAAACAATATAAGGGAATACAAATATGGGCTATAACCAAATTCTATGGGATTCATTAAAGGAAATTGAACAAGTTGGTTCAAACCTATTGACACATCAATGGTCCCTTGTATGAGATTGTGATTTGATGCTAATGACGGATGATAAAGTTCTCGATTAGTAGAGAAACAAAAGCTGTGAATATAACTTCCCACATGGGGCTCCTTTCGATTTTCTGATTTATTTTCTCCTAATGGTGTAGAGCAGTATTCTTACTATTTCAGTTGTCAGCCAAGGTAGAAGCAATAATAATGTCATCTGGATCTCCTCCACATTTTTTATTTTCTCAGTGGTGCAGCAAGCAAGAGTTTGCTTTAGTAAAGAATGAACACTTATTGAGTAGGCTGGTGCTTGACATATTAATACTAAAGTGCTGTTGAAGAACCAAACATATACTTTACAATTGGTTGTCACTTCATTAGGGTTATTGTGATGGCTAACGAAGATCTCTATTCTTTTTACCATTTGAAGATAAACTTGCAGACTTCTTCACTAAACCACTTATTACAGCATGCTTTCTACTTTGTGTTTCAAATATGGCATGATTGGTATCTATGTTCCATCTTGAAAGGGGTATCATGAAGGGGAGTGTTAAAATAGTTAATACTATAGAAATCTCACATGAATTATTTAATTTTTTTTTCCTATTACACAGTGTCAACTATAGCACCTCATTTTTATTGAATGATGTAATTTTATTCCTCACTTCAGCGCCTCTTTTGATTTTGTGCTCCAGTTAACTGCTTCTCGAATTATGAAGCAAACATTAAGAAAACCTTTCCCAAAACAGATGCTATAATCCACTAAAAACGTTCATCTTACTCCAGCTCATTCCTTGTGATTGAATTCTCTTCAGCTAGGGAACCAATTGTTCCTGTAGCTATATATGCATTAATTGAATGAATGAAGCTGATGATTCTTACACGTTAGGACAAATTCCTTTCACCTAAGTGTCAGCCATCTAAAAAGTATATAGTCCTCCTATCACATTTAAGGGGAAAAAAAAAGTCTCCATTGAGACTGTCACACATGAGAAGTATGGGAGTCATTCAATGCTAAGTGTGGGAGGCTCTTTCAGACCCTCTTGGTCAGAAATCCTTTACTTGAGTTGGCATTTATCTTTATTTATAAAAAAAAATCACCACACTAAGTAGCGAAGAAGAGAATAACTATGTTTTCTTTGAAGTAAAGAAAAGACGGCACTGATTATGTTAACTTATAACTTGTTGGGAATTGTAGCTGTTTTCACATTTATACCAAGCTAAATCATAGATTATGAATTCTTTAAAGCTAGAAAAATGATAAAGCTATTGCCCAAACTTTTCACTTATTCTTAGAGTCAGATAAAAACAGTTAGTTATGGGCAGAGATAGTTAGCCTTCTGCATAAAATTTGTGTGGTCATGGGCAGGAAAAAGTTGCTGGCTGGTTATAAATGCTGTGTGGTTGTAGAATTTTAGGTGCTAGGAGTTCAAAGAAATGGAATGGTCTCTCCCATGTGCTTTGTATCTTTATTGCTGTTAGCTTGCAAGTGGTAATGCGATACTCTTGAGGACAAAACTCTCCACGTGTTATCGTAACTAGGGCTATGCAATTGGAATATGACATGGGATGATCTCATTCACATTAGTAAATCAAATGGCACCGAGGCAGCCGTCTAAGCGCCACCTAGGTGGGGGCGGACATTAATCACACCACTTTTATTTTAGGTGGTACTTTAGGCGGTCAAAAATGAGGCAAGATTGGTGAGGCGGGCAAGGCGACGGACGAGGCGGGCAAGGCGGCGGAATGAGTCAAGGCAATAGATGAGGCGGTCAAATTCAACAAAATTTAAAAAATTTAGATATATTATTAACATTTTCTCTTCCTTTCAAAGCATAAATAACTCCACCAATCCACAAAGTCACCCACAACTCATCTCCTTCCACCTAGAACCACCCCCACCATCACCGCGCTGCCCAATCGCGTTGCCTCACCATCGTCGTTACCTACCACCAACCCACTAGGTTAGCTTTTATATATTTCTAGTAAGTTCTTGTTTTAATTTTTGATTTTTTATTTAATTATTGAATATTAATGGTAGAAAATGAAAAACAACTAGAGGTAAAATTAAAGCGAAAGCCTAGTGATATTGTTTGAGATTATAGGATTTTGTATTGCAAAGAAAAAAGAGATTGAATCACATGTAAATTGTGTAAGAGGCTTATTAATGGAGGAATTTATCGGATGAAACATCGCCTAAGCACATAAAGAAGGATGACTATTTATATAATATTATGTATAAAAAATAATAAAAATAATTCACTCGCCTAGGCATCGCCTATCGTTATTTACAACATTGATTCACATTCATTTCTTTCATTCAAATGCTAGCACAATTTTTAGATAAATTACAATAGTTTTCAAGCTTGATCACGTGGAATAAATCTATGTCACTTGGTAGTAAAAGGTTAAACGCTGACCCTATGTGCACTTCACTCAATCGATCTCATAGTTATTTATAGAAAGATAAATTATGAATAATTTTTTTGTTTTTGGATAATGATTATGAGAAAAATAAGAACTTGATAAATATTATACTACTAGGAATTGACGTCTCAGAGGACTCTACCTATTGCAGTAAATTATTGTGATACTTTATTCTTTCTGGACTACTTACATGTAGGTGGGGATGAATGGAAACTACTTGAACTAGTAACAAATGTAAGGGATAGCTTTTGTACTACAGAGCAATGCTCCTATACTCTTGAGTAATTTTCTTTTCAATCAAGATTGCCGTGACTCTCTGGATAGCTTTGATCAGTCCATTAGCTCAACGATGTTACAGGTAAATCTCCCAGTAATGAACTAATAAATCTTAGGATCTTGTGACAATGAGTGCAATTTCATTCATGTCAGCTAAGTATTATTGTCACAGTCAATTTAACCAATACAAACAATCAGGGATGAAAGCATTAAATCACAGGAACCAACAAGGCAAAAGAAGACATACAACTAGTACTAATCAGAGGCTGGCCATTTCCTTTGGTCAGGAGGCATTTCTCTAGTACTGTTCAGTAATGAACAGTGGTTCTATTCAATGACATACGTCCAAATGAGCAAGCGTCTTGTAGGTTGTTTGATAATGATGGAAACCGTAAACGTACACTTGATGAGAGTACTATTGTGGAACTGTAGAACAGCTGGAATGAAAGATATTTGATGTTCTACCCTTATTAGCTGTTATAAATTATGAGTTTGAACTTATTTCATTGGCTTAGTATAGTACATGATATTTTCAGTTATTAATACAAGTAAAACAAGCACAAGGTTGAATCTATAGTCGCATGTATTGTGCTCTTGATTTTGCTTAGCAATTTTATCAATAGGCAGCTCAAAGTCCCGTGTTCTTTTTGTCTTGGGGAGGACACAAGGCAAAGTGAGTGGTTTCTGGTTACTGTACTTCAAATTCTGAGGAAGAGTTCAGAGTACGAAACGCACAGTAACTCTTAGCTGCACCTTATCCGAGCCACCTTAAAAAAAGATCAAAGAAAAGCTCCTTTTTTTTCCTTTTAAACTTTTTCGCCTCTCTAGTTTTTTTTTTTCCTTTTTCCTCTTTCCTTTTTTTGAGTTTTCATGCATCATTTCTACCCCGA
The DNA here is from genome assembly GCA_038050645.1 of Hedychium gardnerianum. Classification (NCBI taxonomy): domain Eukaryota; kingdom Viridiplantae; phylum Streptophyta; class Magnoliopsida; order Zingiberales; family Zingiberaceae; genus Hedychium; species Hedychium gardnerianum. The sequence continues at coordinate 3,042,626 of JBBUKS010000095.1, read as the reverse complement.
GCCGTACGGGGTGCCATGAGTTTGACAGTGAGAGATCATGTAAAAGCCAAAGTCTGGCGTTTGACCACCACTAGCCTGGACAAAATAGACGGGTGAGATGTTGTCATGAGTAGTTAAACGAGCACAATGCTGGAGTAATTAGAGTCCTTTAGTCCTTTTCCACTTCATAATTGTTCTGCACACTAATTAGTATTTGGCGAAGAAAGCCAGTGGGAGTAAACTCATGCGTTTGATGCAATATTTGCCCTGCCATGCACTTTTAATTAGCTGAAATGTTTCACATGTGGTTGATATGGACACATCTACATATAATTTAATTTAGGTTTGTTTAGTCCTAATATTTGTTTAATTTGTTTGCTACTATTGTTTATATCATTTTGATACAAGCATAGTAATGTATTTTTTTCTATATTTTTTTCAGTTATATGCTTACACAAGATTACGTGGCAGTTGTCTACTTTGCTGTGGAGGTAAGCTTTCGAAAAATGTATGAGCGTATTTCCTTTTAATTTAATTTTGGTGCGTTAGTGGAGATAAGACCCGCAACCATTGTCCTTTATAATTCTAATTGATGCAATTTTCCAGGAATATTATTCCTTGATTTGATCTGAGAGCAAGATGCATGTTGGCTATGAACGTCAAAGCTTGTCTTTTTCTCGTGGTCCCAAGAACAACAAAAAAGAATTTACTCAAAGAAAAGACAATAAAGAAAGAAATAAGAGTAGTAGAAATGTTCTTTTGTCATAACTCCTCAATTCCACTATTCCTTCTCTCTGTGGTCATACATGCTCTTCCTTTCTTCACTCTCAAGCCTCTAAATCAAAACCTTATTCCCCCTTTGAAAGAGACACAAATGCACACCACTTGGAGAATCTCCAAAAACATCTCTTACTAGCTTTCTTTCTTTTCAACCTTGTGAGATAGCCTTAATGATCATTTTTTGCCTTTTCCTTCTATCCACTTTATTGTTTGTTTGCTTTTCGCAGGAATTATATATCAAAATAATGTATAAACTGAATCTTTTATTAGTTAGTTATGAGATTATGTTAACTTTGATCCTTACTCGGATTAGATTGTTTCTTAGTAATTTTATTCAATTTGTAGAATTATTTTTACATGACATACCATTTTGACACCTTATTAGATTCTTTGATGATCAAAGATCTCATATATTGATATTTTTATCAAATGAAAACTATTCAAATTATATCAAATTTGACTTTAAAAAAAAAATAAAAGTGTGTAAAATTGTTAAATTAATCTATGATGTGACATAAAATTCAGAAAAAAGTGCCATTTAATTTGTTAAGTTGGAAATGTAAATAGAATTTTTTTTATCAAGCTAAAAGTACGTCATATATTTGTTAAGAAAAAAAAAAGTTGATGATAGATTTGTTAATACCTCAAAAGTTCATGATAGATTTGGCAGTTAATCCTATTTAATTGATTCCCAGCTGGATTAATTTAATCGACTGAGATGGTTGATTAGTTTGTAAAGATTGATTTCAAGGTTCAATTATTTATATTATCCTATTTAATTAGATCTTGAGCTCAAACTGTAAATTCCTTCAATATTTCTTCCCATTGTACTATTCCCTTTCAGTGTCTTTAATACAGTTCTGAAAAGTAACCTCCTTTTGGTTAGCATCTAGTTACTTTCAGTCAGTTGTGGTTTAAATGTGCTTATGATCTTAGAATTCCAAATAAATAATTTTATATTTATTTATGACTACCATCTATATTTCACCTAATTATTTGAACAAGTAAAATACATAACAGTATTTTGGCAGGTTCCAAAACATAAGAGAGTCAACATGTCAGAACCAAACCAGCAAGAATGTATACTAGTTTTAGCTGCACTCACAGTGAGTTCAATTATTGTTTGTTCCCTTGGCCTTTAACCATCTTCACATCATCTGGTATTATATTTATTTTATGCCTTCTAGTAATGTCATAAATTCATCAACATTTTTCTTCAATTCTACTTTGCTTCAGCTCATGGTTAAGCAATTGCAAGATGCGGATAATTGCATGTGGTACAAATAAAAGTATACATGATAGTCTAACAAAATACAAAACTCCATCACCTTTCCTTGCTCCAATTGCTCTCAATTAAGCAATTCCAAAATGAGGATAATTGCATGGTGCAATAACCAATGCGATGATCACACAAAACTCTATCAACTAGTAGCTTTCTACATTGCTTCAGGTACTCACCATTAAACAACTGCAAGATGAGGATAATAATCTTGTGTAAATAAAAGTTTAGGATAAAAAATATGTTTTTTTTTTCTCTATCTCTCTCTTCCAATATTCAACACTGTTGCACTGCACTGGATTACCCTAGCTTTCCATGAGAGGGTTGTCCCGTTTGCATTGCATCGGAATGTGAACAGGAAGAAGGCATATCACTGTTGTCATTTAACAGGGTGGGTGTGCATGTGTGCCACTCTCCTTGACAAGGTCAAAGCAACAGTTGGGCCTTCTACTCCACTGTTTCTCTTATTCTTCTCAATGTTTAATAGTTAATGATGGTGCATGGGCGTGGCACAGAGATATATAGAGGATGATGTGCGACACAAGGTTGCACTGTTTATAGGGGCCTTAATGCTGTTAGCAGACAGGGGGAGACAGGGGTTTCTGCTGTCCACATGTGCCCTATCCTTTATAGTAAATTTAACCCCCTCCCACCTCTCACTTTTTCTCTCTCTCATCTCTCATCTCTATTTATGTATTTGTCTTTTCGGAGACCTCCGATAAAATTGAAATACAAAAGATTAGCATTATCTCTGCACAACGAAGACATGCATAAATCGATCATTCATTTTTCTTCCAATAAGATGAGATAGAAAAAAA
>JBBUKS010000095.1:3021976-3034402 GCA_038050645.1 Hedychium gardnerianum | reverse complement strand
AAACATCGGGTTGTTAACACATTAACAAGTATACATCAAATGTATATCACCCAACTTCACCTCTATCCACGTTAACCCTGACTTTGACACAATAAATCAACGTTTCAAGTTAAAACCAACCCATTAATCACGAGATCGTATCTTAATGGTTCGAACATATTTAATTTCAGGTTGAGTTTAACTTTGGCCAACAACTCAAACAAGGAATTAAACTCTGATTCTTACCATATTAACGGAAGTTAATATTTTTCGTAATGGATTTAGATCTCATCTTCTTTCATTGCATATATTCTATCTACATGATATTATACGCATGATATAATTATATCTAATTATGACATAATTAATTAATACATCTACATGACATGAATAATAGCATGATCATAATGATGTCATAATTATCATAATATATTTTATAAATAAAATATAATCAAAGATCTGATTTTCATAAATCAATATTCTTTTAATTAAATTAAGAAATAAATTTTCAAAATTTAATCACATATTTTATCTCAAAAAATATTCTTAATTAAGAAAATTTAATCAATTAGGAAATAATTCCCTAATTTTAATTTTCTAATAAATTAGGAAATATATGTTTAATTTTTTTTAATTAAATCAAAATATTTTAATTCTAAAATTTCTGGAATTATTTCAGAAATTTTCCATAAATGAATTTTCCTAACAAATTAGGAAATTTTCTAAAAATAGAATTTTCCTAAAAACTCCATAATCTTTTCAAATTGAAAATTTCTTAATTAACTCAAAATATTTTAATTCTCAAATTTCTGAAATTATTTCAAATTTTTTTCATAAATGGAATTTCCTAAAAAATTAAGATACTTTCCAAAAATAGAATTTTCTAAAAACTCTAAAATATTTTCAAATTGAAAATTTCTTAATTAACTCAAAATATTTCAATTCTGAAATTTCTGGAATTATTTTAGAAACTTTTCATAAATGAAATTTCATAACAAATTAGGAAACTTTTCAAAAATAAAATTTTCTAAAAACTCTAGAATCTTTTCAAATTGAAAATTTCCTAATTAACTTAAAATATTTCAATTCTGAAAATTTTGAAATTATTTTAGAAATTTTCTATAAATAAAATTTTCTAACAAATTATGAAAATTTTCAAAAATAGAATTTTTTAAAGACTCCAGAATCTTTTCAAATTGAAAATTTCTTAATTAACTCAAAATATTTAAATTTTGGAATTTTTAGAATTATTTTAGAAACTTTCTATAAATGGAATTTCCTAATAAATTAGGAAACTTTTCTAAAATAATTTTTTTAAAAAAATTTTAGAATCTTTCTAAATTAAAATTTGAATTATTACAGAATATTTTCAAAACAAAATTTCCTAAATTATTACGTAAACTTTCTAAAATTGAAATTTCTTATAAAATTAGGAAATTTTTCAAAAATGAAAAATCTCAATAAAATAGAAAATAATTCAGAAAATAATCTATGACCAACTACGACTCATAAAATATTTTTTACGATTATGCCAAAGGACGGTTAGGCTCTAATACCAATGTTGGGCAGCCCAACATGGATGCGTGTTTCAGACGTTTCACAAAATGTACGCAGCGAAAATAAAAAACATAATAAATTCCTAATTTATTACAACACATACATCCAGACATCCAAGATACAATACGTGCATATATAATAGCAATATAAAAAATTTTGATAAGAAATTTATTCTAGTTATACGTGACGGATGACATATAGCGGGAATGACATCAATCAAGCGATGCTCTGGAGCTTCGCCTCTACTCGTATTCACGCCTAGTATTTTTAAGATGACTTCGGAAGTCACAAGTTCCATCCTCACGAAATGTACTAGCCTTGCGTGTGAAGATGAGGTTTGGTGCACGGAGAGTACGACACCAAATGGAGAGAAATGATCAAAAGGGGCGCTTGTTGTCCGGCCAAAAAAGGAGTTGTTTGTCTCTTTTTCTTCGTTGTCCGACATCCGTAATTTGTTGCCGATGAGGTAAGAAGTATCCCAAGGCGTTAGGAATTCAGTAGCAACTTTTGCTCACCAAAATGGAGGTCGAAGAAGGCTGAGAGAGACCAAACCGCCGATGGACAGTTTGCTATCCACCGACCTTCTTTGGCTTTGCGGAGCTCTTCTTGGCCGGAGATCCCAACTCCGGTGATCCTCGAGATGACAGGGAGCTGTTGGCCGAAGAGGAGGTGGTGGTCGGAGGAGATGGTCAGCTAGAGTTAGCTAGGGTGGTGAAACAAGGAGAAAAGATCTCCTTGTGTTGGGCGACGATAAAGAGAAGAAGAGGAGGAGAAGGATTTTTGGAAAAGCCTAACCTTTAGGTTTAATCCAAAACTCTTATTAATTCTCTTCTTATATGAGAGTATTTATAATCTCTTTTTAATGACTTGGGGAGCAAGTCATCTCATAAGACAAAACCCAACCCATTAAGCCTTAACCAAAGGCTTAACCCATTAAGCCTTAACCAAAGGTTTAACCCATTAAGCCTTAACCAAAGGCTTAACCCATTAAGCTATTGATTTAGTTCTAAACCAAATCACTTGGTTCAATAATCAAACCAAACCAATTTGGTTCATTATTAAACCAAAGAGTGTCTATCACATCTTCAAAAGACATGGCTGTTAGGTTACCGCAAGTGCACGACTACGTTGTCAGTAATAAAAAGATATCGATCTCACATGGATTGTGAATTAATGCACTAGTAAGTTTGTGAAGCTAGTACCTAGACTAATCGAGGTTGTGAGAAGGCTTGTAAACTAGAAAGAGAGAATAAGAAAGAGTTTGAGAGAGAGAGAGAAAGTCTTGAGAGAGTGTGTGAGGTCTAGGTCCGAGAAGAAAGGGAAGTGAGTTGTGAAGGTTGGTTTAGGAAGCGATTCTAGGTTTTCGATTTCATCATGATGTTAGATAATGTCCTTATAACATGTTTATCTCCCAATTCTCTATACTACTCCTATGTAACTAGGGTTAGGTCATATGTCAAGGTATTTTAACTCTAGAAAGTGGATAAGTGTCGATGTCCTTTGTCACCAAAGGCATAATAGTTCGGTTGAATGAGAATCCTTTGTCACTAAGGATATCCCAATTATCCAGTCTAGTAGCAACCTTAACATAGAGGTAAATTCCTTACATCTACATGCATTACTCACATACATATTTCATCAAACATATAGTAGACACAACACACATAGAGCAAGAAGTAAACATCTCATAGAAATAAGGAAATTGACATATACATAGTACATACATCAATCACACATCATAATTACTTCCAAACACTAAAAATCAGAGATCTACTCCATGGAGAAGTAAATACAACCAAGAGACAATAAATGAAGCATTCTTACAATCCAAAGAGTAGTAGAGAGGAAGAAATGATTATCAATGTGTTATCGGTCTTCTTGGATGAGTCTCCTTGCTCCGAAGGAAGACGAATCATCGAAATGGATGGAGATGGAAGCTTTAGGGTTTCCCCCTAAGGGGAGAACCCTTCCCCAAGGAGAGGGATCCCCAAGATGCTCAAGTAAGTATTTTCTTGACCCTTTTATACTTGTCCAGAATTTCTAGATCTACCCCTTTTGTTAGTCTTCAAAAAACCCCAATTTTTTTCACACCCTAAACCACTTAATCTCGGGTTAGACTCTGAATCAAAGTTGTATATATTGAGGTTGTCTACATTTTGGAAGTTGAATCAGCCAAAAACTCTAATTGATCACAAAGTTATAGTTGTTTTACTTTTGGTCCGCAGGCTATCTAGAATTCAACACGGTCATGCCTAAAAAACATGGCCCATACCTAAAACACACATCTCGTGCTCTGGTAGTGAGACACAGTCGTGCCTCTGGGACACGTCCTGCATATAAGGGACCCCTGGAGACAAAACACGGTTGTGCCTTTAGGCACGGCCTGCAAATGGGGAGCTCCTGGAAGGTGGGCACGACCATGCCTTTTATCATGTCTAGAAGTTGTTTCCTCATCTTTCACCCTGAAGAAAAGTTGTAGGACTTGAATTTATATTCAATTTTATATAAAGAACACCTCAAAAATCTAACCGAGCCAAAAGTTATGGTAGTTCAAAGATTGGTCTGCAAATCTGGGTGGAGCAGGAGACATGGTCGTGCCAAGGAGGCACAGTCATGCCTTTTAGTATGGCTAGATCATGGATTCTTCTATTGGATTCTGAAGAAAAGTTGTAGATATTGAAGTTATCTACGTTTTGAAAGTTGATTCAGACCAAAAATCTAACTTTGTGCAAAGTTATGGTCGTTATACATTTTGTCTGCAGGCTGCCCAGAATTCAACATGGCCTCTATTTTCCAGCTCACACGGTCGTGCCTTAGAAGACACAACTTGGTCTTGAGGCTGAGTAGAGTGGAGGCACGGTTGTGCCTATGAGGCATGACCCAAGTTTGAGGATGCACTACAAGCCATACATGACCGTGTCTAGGACACACGACCGTGTTTGAAGTTTTCTCAGGATTGACACATAGTCGTGTCTGTGAGACACGGTCGTGCTTTGGCCTCATTCATATAAGTCACATGGTCTTGTCTGGGAGACATGGCCAAGACTTAAGCTTCTTTTGCATCAGAGACACGCCTGTGCCTGGGGAGGCACGTCCTATGCCTTGGACGTGCCTGAGAGGCACAACCAGGGTTTTTTCTTGGCTGCTCTGCTTCATGCTCTGCTTTTCTACTTTGCTCTCCATAAAAGTTTTGTTTTGCTCCAAAACGCATCCTATAAATGAAAACACGCAAAGAGAAGATCTCCGAACAATATGGAGTAAAAATCATGATAACATAATAAAATGAGGTGGATAATGTAGATCATGTCAATGAAATGTAAGAAGATGTGTGTCAAACAATACATAAAAACATATATAATCTACGCACATCAAGTCCAAATGACTCCGCGGGTAATAGAAAGATAGTGCATGATATCTAAAAGTAAGGAGATTCAAAGGTATATACAGTCTCAAAGGAAATTATACTCACCAAACAGAATGTATGCATCCTCTAAATAATACATCATACTCAGCTGCACACAGTAACATGAGTAGGACCTAGTAATGATCAACATGGGTATAAAATCTCATATGCATGTACCAGAGCAAGTAATAGTAATAAGTCACATATGTGGGAGCAATGCTCCACGACAGGGTATACAAATGACCAAGAACCTAGCTCGTCAGCTATGGACTGCGGGAGAACGCTCTACCACGAATGACCTCGTGGGTAGAATAAAATGTCAAGGTCCCTGTCTGCGGGAGAACGCTCTACCACGAATGGTCTCGTGGGCAGTCTAAAATGTCAAGGTTGCTATCTACGGGAGAACACGCTCTACCACGAATAGCCTCATTGGCAGTCTGAAATGTCAAGGGCCCTATCTGTGGATGAACGCTCTACCACGAATAACCTCGTAGGCAAACAGAAGATAACTATCTAGCTACGAGCTGTGAGAGAATGTTCTACCACGAATGGTCTCGTGGGCAGCCCAAGGTATACAATCCCTATCTGAGAGAGGAAAACTCAACTCATCCATAGACCGGATGTATATAGTCAAGCAATAAGCAAGAACTAGCATGACTACGATGCTCTCACACCCGAAGGGAGAAGTAATCGATGGCATTCATGCAACACTATGATTCTATGACTAGCTCACATCCGAAGGGAGCCATAATCGATAGCATACATGTCTATCTATGCAATGTACACCATCACATCTAATCAAGATAGATCAACTATAATACACGCCACACATGTGATTATAACAATCAATCAAAATGAGCTAGCATGTTATATATCTCCTAGAATACACGTCACACACATGTTTACACCTTCAATCATAAACATACAACACATGCTACATTATCAAGGGTACACACCACACACGTATTCACATATGTATACAATGCTAAACAGGTAAGGTACATGTCACACACGTGTCCACATATACAAAACATAAATGCATATAACAATGCACAAGATAAATATCCTAAACACACGCTACACGTGTGCTTACAACTACATGGCAAAATATACAAAAAAACTAGCATATGAACATATGTACATGTCACACGTGTGTTTAATAATTACATACCTATGCACACACATACATGTTCCTATTGTACACACCACACTCGTGTGTACACTACAGGATATAAAAATAAATGAGACTGCATAGACATAAATAGATCATCTCTAAGTACAAGCAGACAAGTATCAAACTCAAGTAATAATGCAAATAGACTCAAGGTAAATACAATCACTAATCATGGTATCAATACATGCACTAAGGTAAATAAACTACCAGAGACAAGGATAGAAATATCCACCTCCAAAGTAGATCATGGTGAATATCCCCAAATCAAAGCACTTATCTTGAATGAAACCCCTACAAGATAAAACATGTTCAAAACCAAGATCTACCATAATTCAAGCAACTTCAACCTAACTTGAAACCATTAGCTACATGAAACCCTAATCCTAAACCGATTAGGAACACTAATTGGTTCAACCTCTACATCAAACCAACTAAATCAATCTAACATTTAATTATAAGGTATACATTCACTTAGGGGTTTGTTATCCCAATAAAATTAACAAAACCCCCACATAAAGTAATCATCTATCCAAATTGATACTAACCTCACATAAGGCAATCCAATCCATCACTAACCCTACTTTGGCATAATTCCTAATTCAAGGATAAAATTATACAAGAACAACTAATCTTCACCTACACCAAATACACAACCATTAGAATCAACCCTATGGTCTAAATCCAAGTATCTCAAGATGACTAAACAAGCACAAACCAACTACACAAATTTTGAATTTAGTAACTCATCTTATACCTGTGTTTGTGGCTAGATGTGAAGGTTGATTGGCCAGAATAGTAATTTGGAGTTCTGGAAATGGCCGGAACAAAATTTTCGGTTGTGACATAGTGGCTGGAATAGACAAGAATGATCGGAGGTGAGGGTGGTTGTTGTCTCCACTAGGAACAACTGGAGGTGATCTGTCCAGAGTAAGAATGGTTGGCAGCACTAGATTGCTGGAGCAAGGCCGACTAATGATTGGATCCGCCCTCACAGTGGTGGCCGAAGAAATGTGGTGGTCAGCAATCAAATCTAGATTTGACCTAATTGGCCAATACCGGTTGGAGTAGATCCGGGAATTGGGGATGGTCAGATCTGGAATGGTAGAACAAGGCCAGAGCAATGGAAATTTGGGCTGGCTAACGACGATAAATTGTCGAAGCAAAGGTGGCCAACAACCAGATTAGACTTATATCTGTCTTGTTCTTGCCATAACATGGGGGGTTGGCGACGACTGGTAGGCGGTGACCAGAGGCGGTGACCAACCTCCAAAGGAGCAGAGGAAGGTTGGCTCCTCTCCGACTTCAACTCAGCCCTGGCTGTGATCGTCAATGATGGGTGTCGTCGATCGAGGGTCGGCGGTGGCGATAGCAGGGGAGATCGGGAGAGGGCGGCGACTTTGATCGGAGAAGAGAGGGAGATGGATCGGGGAAGGTGATGAGGGAGAGAGAAAAACTAGGTTTTATAATATAAAACTTAGGTTAATATTTATAACCTTAGGTTGATGAAATTAATCAACTCCCAATTTAATTGATATTTCAAATAGGCCCCTTCAAAAATAAATAAATTGATCCCCTTAAACAATGTCAAATAAATTCGATTTAAATCCTGAAAAATTCCTAGAAAATTTTGTAAGGTTATATCTTAATCCCCACTTAGTATTTTACTATTATTTATTTACCATATCTTACATTTTCTCTATTCTTAACAAATCTTGCAAAATGTTTAATATTTTTTTTTTTCAAAAACTTAACCATGTTTAAACATTTTTAATTTTTTTTGCAAATAGATTTCCCCATGCCTAAATTTCAAAAATTTAAGTGGATTTTTTTTTAACTTGCAAAATTTTTCAAGATTAGTTTTTTCAAACCTTGCAAATAGTAGATGTTTTGAAAAATACCTATGTTATGCTTTTAAAAATATTTTTTCAAAATACAAATTTTATTTTTCTCCTCCCAGCAAAAGTTTTTGATATATGTCAAAGGGGGAGAAATAAGTTAAAGTTATTGTATTTTTGAAGATAAAGTATAATTTTCAAAATTGACTTTCAAAATCTTAAGGGGGAGAGTATTAAATTAAGGGGGAGATTTTTGTAAATTCAAAAGAAATTAACCCTTGAAATTTTTTATGAAGTTTTTTGTGTTAAGTTTATCTCAAAAATTGCTATGTTTTTACTTAACTTTGAACTAAGTTGCCAAAAATAAAAAAGGGAGAGATTGTTAGTGCGGGAAACACTAGCTAATCAAACCTGTGTTTTGATATTGGCAAAGGTTCAAATTTAAGGATTATTGTGATCTAAACAGGTTGACTAAGTGTGTAGGTAGCTCAACCAAAAAGTCTTAGTGATACTAGGCAAGGTAAAAGTCCTAGTGGATACTAGGCAAAGATAAAAGTCCTAGTAGGTCAAGCTGATTGGATACTAGGCAAGGAAAGTCCTAGTTGCGGCTAGGCAAGGAAGTCCTAGTTGCGGTTAGGTAAGGAAGTCCTAGTCCATGGGACTAGGCAGAAGTCTTGGCATATTGAGGACTTCGGGCAGAAGTCCTAGGGGTTGAGAACACTAGGCGGGAAGCCCTGGGGGTCGAGGACACTAGGTAGAAGTCTAGAGGGGTCGAGGACTGGATGTCTAGCGGGAAGTCTCGGAGGTCAAGATCGGATGATGAGCAAAAGTCCAAACAGGTCTAGAGGACCAGATGTTTGGCATACAAGTAAACTCTCCTAAGAGGAGTAGGTGAGGATGCATTCCCCATTGAGGGAATAATACGCATCGGTTCGACGTAGGGTTTTACTAGAAATCCAAAAGTCAAGACCGGACAGTCCAAAGACTGTCAAATTATTCTATTTCATATTATTGTATTTTTTGTGCTAACTTTGTGATGCAGAAGTTAAAAAGTCTGGAAGAACTGATCCAAGTGCCTGGAAGGGATCTAGGAACCCTAAGTTGATACATGCGCTTGAAAGGGAACTAGGCTCCCTGATCACCTAAGTTCACGATAGGATGAGGTGACATCCTCTGATTGGTTGGCACACGTTAGCATCTAGGCACCTTAAAGGGATTCAGATGCCTGGGACGGGATATATTTGACTAGGATAGAGATTCATCCGGAACTCGCCATGTCAGCGAGCGAGGCACCTCAAAGGGATTGAGGTGCCTGGATTTGGAGAAGATGCGACGAAAGAGGATCAGATAAGCCTCAATTGAGGTTCCTGGATCAGGTTATATAGACAACATTGATCAACATCCTTCAAACACCATTCTCAAGGCTCAAACGACTTCTCTATTGCTCTGAAATTCTGCTATGACGCCGAAACGCTACTTCAACATCGATGTTAAACTCCGAGTCAAAGACTGTCAGTATACTTTTATTTAATTGCACTTGTCTTTTTGTATGCAATTTTCACGGGTCAGTAAATGTGTTACCGTTCCCAACTTTTGTAAAAGACAAGTCTCCATCTCCGAATTTCTATTCGGAGAAGAAGGCTTTTTAGTGGATTGCCCAACGAAAGCACTTAGCGAGTGCGGGCCTTGGACTAGTAGTCGCCGGAATGTGAACCAAGTAAAAATAAAGTGTCTTAACATTGTTTCTATTCTATCTTATTTCCACTGCTTAATCTCGAGTTTCCAAAAAAGTAAAAAATGACGCGCACTATTCACCCCCTCTAGCGCTTCTCCAATTCTACAGTAAGGACCCGATGCCTGGACATAAACTTTTTCCACATCCACTGTCTAGACATAGTTGTGATTATCTACTATTATGCCCTAGTAGATTTGGTCTACTGTAACCATCACATCAATAATGATCACTGTGCAGAGTTCTACCACAACCTAATTCCTATAGATGACTTACACTATAGGACTAGGGCTACTACTATGAACATGGTTTTTGATGTTGACACCTTTATGAACATGCTAAACCTTAGAGTGTTCAATAACATGTTCCACTACTTCCCTAAATATCCAAAAAACTCACTCGAACCTTTTGCACATCTCACCCTTGAAAGTGTGCATCAAGATTTCTTTCACACCCCTCTCCTTAAAAAGATACAAGCAATCAACCTAAGTATAAGTATTGAGGACAATTTACTTTACAAGTTTATTATAAATTGTGTCCTACCATTATCCACCAAAGACCTATCAGTCATTAGACTCTGCCACTTGTTCCTTATGTAAGCATTTAGACATAAGCTAGATGTGAGCATAGGATTGCTGATCTTCAGGGCCATTATCTACTATTTAGGTTATAGTACCTCTGGTAGGGTACATATGACCTATTGCCACATTATCACTAGACTCTTAGCAGCTATAGGGGTAAACACTACATTGGGTAGCATTAGGTTCCTATCAGACGACCTTGACAAAATAGGATATAAACACCTGTCCTTAGCTGGCATAGGAGTAACACCATATGATACCTTATTCTACAAGGCGCGACGTAGACCTGCACAAGCAGAGGGACTAGAACAGGAAGAACATGAAGAAGCTGAGCTAGATGTTCCTCTACTTGGGCTACCCACACCTAACTATACTTTGACTGGACCTCATTCACTCAGTCCATCCTTTCAAAGCTCGCCGATTCAGATGCCCGATTTTGGTAGATTGCCTATGGACACCTAGACTCAATTGAGGGACAGATTGGGTCTCTCTTGGGAAAGATTGTTAGGATAGTGAGAATTAAGAAGGGGGGAGGGGGGTGAATAGCTATCTTCGTTTCTTCAATTTGGAATTTGCAGTGGAAACTTGAAGCAAAGAACGAACAAGATGCTAACACCTTCAATTTATTTGGTATCCGCCTCCTTGAAGTGACTAATCCAAGGGTCCACTCCGAGTTATCCACTTCCACTAAGCCTTCTCCTTCTCGAACCAAATCCAAAGTCGGAGAAACCTTCTTACAACAGGATTACAATAGTAATAGTAGAAAAACAGGGAAGAAGAGAACTTTTATAATGATGTAGAGAGTTTAGCTTCCTCTTCTTCAAAAGATTGCTCCAAGTTGAGTAGTAGAGCACCAGAGAGCTTGTTTTTTCACTTGAGCATAAAAACTGGGAGCTTAGAGCATAAAAAGTAACCCTACAATGGCTAACTTTCTCCTTTTATATTAGCTAAGTTTTTTTCTGAAATCTGTTCGTCTGATTTCCTATACTAGTTGACTGATTTGGTCGTCAACCAAATAATGACTTCTAAACCTTCTGAAATCCTATATGATTTTGTCAAAATTTCAAATATCAATCGAATTGATTTATGAATCAGTCAATTGATTAGACTGATCGAGTGATCAATCGAATTGATTCTATTCTATTCGCTTAAGAGACAACAACAATATCGATTCTCTTCTATTTGCTTAAGAGACAACAACAGTAGACTGATTACCGTAATTAGTCGAATTGATTTGTTTCTGTTCACTTCAAAAATAACACTAGTTGAATCGATTCTCTGATCAGTCGAATTGATTCACTTCTAAGACTGAATGAATTCAACTTATATCAAAATTAGTCGACCAATATGTAGAATCGAACCTAAACAGAGGTTTTATAGCATATTAGTCGATTCATATTTATTTCAAATCGATTGAGATCAATATCAATCGAATGAATCTTATGATCAATCGACTAATGATAGATTTTGGTCATTTAAATGATCAAATTCACCTAAGAGTTTTCTATGCTTGTGTCCCCATTACCTTATGCTAGATTAACCTCTTGTTCTCTGGACTTTTGATGCATCCTTACCTTCGAATCTTCATTCACCCATGCATCTGATCCCTTGATCTTCTTGGATTTTTCTTCTTTTGCTAAGAATCTGGTCCTTAACCTTCTTGGGTTTTACTTGCATTGCATTCGACCATCTGACTTGCAAGGGCTTCTCCTACCAAGAATCCGGTCCACGACCTTCTTGGACTTCACTTGTCTTGCATCTGACCTTTTTGTTAGCAAGAACTTTCTCCTGCCAAGAATCCTATGTACGACCTTCTTGGACTTCACTTGTCTTGCATCCGACCTTCTGACCTGCAAGAACTTCCTGTATACTTAATACATAGATTAGATCTATTTTTATTTGTGTTCTAGCTTGAATGATGTCAAACATCAAAACTAGAATTCTTGGGCATGATTGCATCAACAATCTCCCCCTTGTTGATGTTTGACAACCCTTTAAACATAGAGCACATAATCTCCCCTTTTAACAAATATCAAAACAATAAAACCAACACAAGAAGTATATGAAGTAGAGATAACATAACACCAAGGTAATTTCATTATGAAAACATATCGAGGATAACCTCCCCCTTAACCAATTGCACCATGCAAACATACAAGACACTC
>JBBUKS010000095.1:3000537-3021876 GCA_038050645.1 Hedychium gardnerianum | reverse complement strand
AGGTCTTCTTCTCTGAATATGAATTCGGAGATGGAGACTCATCTTTACAAAAAGTGGGACTGGTAAAACGTTTACCGACCCGTAAAAACTTGTGTATAAAAGATGAGTACAATGAAATTAAATATACCGACAATCGATTGAGATTTGATGGAGCACGTTGTCGTTAGAGCAGCATTTCGGTGTTGTAGTAGAAATTTAGAGAAGCACGTAAGTCGTTTGATCATCGAAAAGTGTTCTTCAAGCTTTTGATTGAAGACTGCCTATATAGGCTAATCCAGGCGCCTCAATCCTTTTAAGGTGCTTGGATTTAGGCTGACGTGGCGACTCCTCAGCGAAGCTCTATCCGACAACTCTTATCCTAATCCAGGCGCCTCAATGCCATTGAGGAGCCTGGTTGCTAACGTGTGTCATCCAACCATAGACTACCACCTCATTCTGCTCGCGCTGAGGTCATTGAGGCACCTCAATCCCTTTGAGGCAACTCGTTCATCTTGAGGAGCCTGGATCCTTCCAAGCGCCTGGTTCAGTAAATTCCATGCTTTAACTTCTACATCACAGTATTAGCATAGACACAATATATAATAGAAGAAATAATATTTGATAGTCTCGGGACTATCCAGTTCTGACTTTTGAATTTCCCATGAAATTCTAGGTTTACTGTTCCCTCAACAGGGAATGCATCCTCACCTACTCCTCTCAGGAGAGTTTACATGTTGCCAAACATTTGGACCTCCAGACTGTTTGGACTTTCGCTTAGCATCCGATCTTGACCTCCGGGACTTCCCGCTAGATGTCTGGTCCTCGACCTGCCTAGACTTCTTCATGGTGTCCTCGACCCCCAGGGCTTTCTGCCTAGTGTCCTCGACTCCTAAGACTTCTGCCCAGTGTCCTCGATCTACTAAGACTTCTGTCCAGACCTCCGGACCAGGACTTCGTTGTCCAATCTCCCTAATCAGGTCTTCTCACCCAATTCCCTAGACCAAGACTTCGTTGCCTAGTCTCAACTAGGACTTTCACCTTGCCTAAGTTCCCTTTGGACTTTCTACTTGAACTTCCTGCACACTCAGTCAAACTCATTAGATACTAACAAACCTTAACTTTAGACCTTTGTCATCTATCAAAACATAGGTTTGATTAGCTGATGCTTCCAACACCAACAAACTAGATTCGGAAAAATAAAATCCGGAAAGGAAGAAGAAGGTGCAAATCGACTTTAAGGCGATGAACACACTACAATACGACCTTACGAAGGAAGAACTCAATCGGGTCGGACCTTTCCACAACTCCAAAGAATTGTGGGACTAACTAGTTAAACTTCACAATAGAATGAACGACTCTAAGATAACGAAGCATGATTTATTACTAAATCAATTATTTAATTATAAAATACAAGATGGAGAAACCATGAGTCAGTTCCACTCAAGAATAAAAGATATCATAAATGAGCTCCACCTCATTGGCCACAAACTTGAAAACTAGGATATCGTACGGTACGCGCTTAAAGTCTTCCCTTGAAACTCATTGTGGGCATCTATGGTAGATGCGTACAAAGTTTTGAAGGATCTTTCATTAATAAAATTAGATGAAATATTTTTTGAATTAGAATTACATGAGTAAGCTAATTCATGTGAAACCGAGAAAGGTATTGCTTTATTTGCAAGACAAAATAGAAGCAAGGAAGTCAAGTCTAAATCCTGGCCGAAATAAGAATCCAAAGACGAGTCAGACTCCAACTCAAACGAAGAAAAAGAAACTATAAACATGATCCGGAAGATGTTCACCAAGAAGAAGAAGTTCTCCAAAAGAGATCTCAAAAAGGTGGTTCAACACAAGCTGGGCAAACCAAAATCGGAGGTAACATGCTACGGGTGTAACACCAAAGGTCACTACAAGTTCGAGTGTCCGAACCTAAAGGTGGAAAAGTCCAAGAAATCAAGAAGAAAGAAGGCTCTAAGGGCAACTTGGGATGAATCATCCTCAGAGGAGTCGAATGTGGAAGAACCGAAGCAAACAAGTTTCATGGCACTAATGGCAAGAACCAAATCCAAGTCCAAGTCCTAGATGGAATCAAACCAAGGAATCGAGTCCGAGTCTGAGTGCGAGATTAGCCAAGGAACCGAGTCCGAGTCCGAGTTTGCCACGGATCCATATCCGATTTAGAAGATTAAGAGATGGTAACTTCTCCCCTAGAAAATATATTGATTAGAATTATTACATGCCTAACTAGGAGATTAGCTAAATCTGAGGATCAGGTTAATTTGCTCCTTAAGGAAGTAAAAAACTTTAAAGAACAAGTCAACCTGAATCCCTCAGCTAACCATGTTCAAGAAGGAAACTCTACTCAAATTGTAAGACTTGAGGAAAAAAAAATCATCTTGAAAGTTCAAGTGGAGTGACTCAAAGGACAGTGGAAAAGTTCAACTTAGGCACCAAGTATTTGAATATGATGTTTGCATCCCAACAAGCCGTATACAATAAATCCAGACTGGGATACAATCCTAACATAACAAACAAATCTTACCTATCTTTGGTTAATCAAAATGTTAGAAACCAAGTTCAAGCATGGGTTCCCAAAGCATGTTTAGTTAACGAAATTGGACCAAATTAGTATTGGATCTCCAAGTATCAAATTCATTACCTAGATAGACTATATCTAAGTTATAATTCAAGGGAGCTAATAGAAAGACCATTCTTTCTTATTAAAATTGCATGATTGTCTGATTTATTGGTTTTCTTTATGCATGTTTTACTTTTTTGCTTAATTTAGAATGGTTAGATAAAAGGTATTATTAATCTTGACAACCTAGCATTAGAATGAATTAGGATGATAGTAGGTTAAGGAAGCTCTATCGAATGCATGTTGAGGTTGAATCATATATGTTCTACATAGTACACTAGACTTAGTGGATCTAGTTGAAGTCACTTCTGTCAAACATGAGCTAGCTAGACCAAAATTTAGTATTAAGTTTTTTGGGTTAGTTGTTTTGGAGAGGCTTTATCTTAAGCACATGATTACTTTAATGATATCCTTGTGACTCACCATAGCCTGGAAGCTTACTCTAAAAACTTTTTCTTGATGAACCCAAAGCTAAGTTTAAATCTAACACAAGGGTTAATCAACCTTTTTCAAAATTTAAACTAACTTTAAATCAAGTGAAATTAAAAATCATCTCACAATCACATTAAAGCTACCTTGATTGTTAACTTAGAAAAGGTAAGATGTAAGTAACATTAATAATTTTCTTCTTGTTTCTCAGCTCAAACCTGTAGGAATTAAGAATTTTTTAGATAAATAGAATGACTTGTGTTAATATCATATTTATCTATTTTTTTATTTCTTTTTAGAAACTAGCCTAGGTTCTATCGTAGATTGTATGAACCTATAGATCTAAGCAGTCTTTGCATCTTACAAACACTTAAGAGTTAACATGTTTATGTATTGAGCTACATAGATGGGCGTGAAATGTTAGGATGTACCCCTAGTTCCAGATGTAAACAAGTGCATCAACATGAACCAAGGGGTTTAAGCTTAAAATGATCACTAAAAATAACTAACTCCATACGAAACTCATTGATCAATCAATATCATTAGAGTAAAGGAAAAAGGAGCTAGACATTTCTTTAAGAATGAGTTCTTGGATGTAATACTTTAAGTTAAAATATTTTGAAAATAGACAATTTTTTGAAAATTTGATTTTCAGTCGAATGAACAACATAGTCTCGACTGATCCAAGTCAAACCTTGCAACGTGGTCAAAATTTGACCAACAAATTTGACTCCTGTGACTTAAATAGTCGACTGATAATCTTTATTAGTTGATTGATCTACCTTTGTAAGGTACATAGGTCAGACTGACATGACCTAACCCATCTAGTCGATTGATAAATTTTATCAGTCGACTGATCGTAGGAACTTGAACCATTCAACCCCATCAGTCTAGTCATCTGTGCATTAAATGTATCAGTCGCCTAATCCCTTAATCAATTAACTAATCCGCATTTATAAAAATGATCCCAAGGCCATCCGAACCCTCATCCCAAATTTCCTCCTCTTCCTCTCCTCCTAGCGCCGGAACTCATCTTCTGAAGCCTCTGAAAGCCTTCGAAAATCCTCCGGATCACTCACAATGCCTCGGTAATATCTCTTAGAAACTCCTCTTAAGTCTTGTCATTTTCTTACTTTGCTTTTTCTTTATCCTTATAGACAAAAGAAACGTCAAAATACTCAAAACCAAGCTGGCACATCAAATCCCAACCATGGCCCTAGATTTCCAATAGAAGAACTTAGACATACATTCCATGATAGAGAGTTCATTCCTTTAGGTTCTAGGTACCTTGACATGTCATTTTACAACACTTATTGTCCTAATGTTGTAAAGATAATAAACTATTTTGTCATGTCCAAAATTGTCTCCTGCAAGCATTATGTTAACTTTGATCTTTGTGCTGAATTTTATCATAATCTAGTCCAAATAGATGAGTTCAATTACAAAACTAGAGTTGCATGTGGTGATTTCCACTTCACACTTGACATACTTAGAGATCACCTTCGTACCCGAATTACAAATGATCAATTCTATGCATTCTCTATCTATCTTGAAACCTTACCTAAGCCTTATACACACTTGACTCTAGATCTCATGTATGCTGACTTCTTTGAGGGTTATGAGTTCTCCTATAATAAACATAGATCTTTGAATTTCGCTCGTGTGGCCACCAACAGAGCCCGATTCTGAGTCATGAGTCAAAAGTTATGTCTCTTTGAAGTTCAAAGAGTCATATTAGGTTGGGCTTGCATCATTTTGATATGTGTCAAAGGAGGAGAGAAGAGATTAAAAGTTAAGTATTCAAAAAAATTTAGTATTCTTGAAAAATATCAGATATGTTAAACTCAGGGGAGAGTTAAATTTGAGGGTTTTTTTTTAAGAAACTATTATTCTTAACTTAACTTTGAGTCATGTTATCAGACATCAAAAAGGGAGAGATTGTTGGTGTAAAAAGCATCATAATCTAACCTATGTTTTTATATTGTCAAAGGTTCAAAATTAAGTCTTATTGTGATCTAATGGATTTATCAAATGTGCAAGTTTTTTAAATCTGAAAAGTCCTAATACGTCGGCTAAACTCGATACTAGGCATTGAAAGTCTCGATAAATCAAGGACACCAGGCAGGTAGTCCAGATGGGTCCGTGGACTTGACATCTGACAAGATGGACTTGATGAGTAAGTGAGGATCAGACATTGAGTCAGAAGAAAGTCCTGAGGGTCAAGTATTAGATGTTGAGTAGTTAATGTCCAAATAGGTCTAGAGGACCAGATGTTTGGAGGGTAAATTAAGGTAAGCTCCTAAGTGGAGTGCTTCTTCTAAAAATAAGAACAATGATATCCTATCCCAGTTGGGACCAAACCTTAGGCGATGATCCGACCGAAAAAATCAATGGAGAATTCTAAGTCTTGATCAGACAGTCCTGTCTAGTTCATTCATACATAAATATATGATATCTAACTCTTTTTTGCAGAATTATTATTTTTGTATTATTGTGCTAACTGTGTTTTGCAAAGAAGCAAAATCTTCATTGACCAAGTGGATCAATCAACTAATCCTGGATATCAGTCGACTGATCCAGGTGGATAAACATAGTGAGATTTGAACCACTACAAAGAAGGAAAGCTTGGTTCAGTCGACTGATCAGTGGGATAAACCTTAGATGTTGATCCAACTAAAAAAATCAACAGAGATTTCTAAATCGAGATTAGACAGTTACACTGTCAGAATAAACCTTGCATAGATATAACTGTTTCTAACTTTATTTAGTAGGATTATTGTTATTGTGCTAAATTTATTTTTTAGAAAAACAAAGTCTCTTATGATCAATAGGGTTTGGTCGACCAAACAAGGTGGTTCGGTCGATCGATCCAGAGAGGATAAACATAGATCAATTTCAATCTGAGCTCAAGAAGGAAACAAATGTTCAGTCAACTGATCAGAAGGATTAGTCGACCGAACACATATAGAAATAGAGGATCTGATGCGTTCAGATCATACAATAAAGGAATCTTTGGGGTTTAGTCAATTGATTAGGAGCATCAGTCTATAGGACCAAAAGGGAGCTAGAGGGGGGTTATTAGCTCTAATCGCTTATTGATGATGATTTGCAGCAGAATACTTTGAAGCAATGCTAACACCTTCAATTTACTTGATATCCACCTCCTTAAGGTGACTAATCCAAGGGTTCGGCTCTCACGATCTCATCTACTATAAAATCACTCCTTCTCGGAAACAATCCGGAGGTGGAGAAGCCTCATACAAGCTCACAACAAAGAAATACAAGAATACAAGAAGCAAATACAAATACAATGAACACCTTGCTCTTGATCCTTTGTTGTTTGGAAAGTCTCTTGATCGGTTGAAAATGCATTAGCACTTCACCTCTAACCTTGCAAGAACTGACATTGAGAGTTTGTAGAGAAAAATTAAAGAGCTGCTACTTCAATTCACGTAAAAACCTTTTATCCTGCTGATTTAGGATTTCTTAATCGATTGTCCTTACTCACCAATTGATCACCACGTCAGATCTGCTCATTCAACGATTTTTTTTCGAATGCCTAATTAATTGATGAACCAAACCAATCGATTACCAGCTTCTTGATCGATTACCCAATCGATTCAGAAGCATATTGTTCTTTGTGAGAACCTCCCAATAGATTGAGCACCTTCCCAATCAATTCAGCACCTTTGTGAGAAGGATACTGTGCTTCTTCCCAATCGATTGCTCAATCGATCTGGGAAGCTACTGTTCACTCATGATTTTGGCTTCTCCCAAGCGATTAGAAGATTCCCTAATCGATTGATAAGGCCTGAATCGATTACCCAATCGATTTAGGCTCCTTCTGTTCTCGCGACAAAATAGCTTCCAGCACTCGATTGGAAGTCCACGTGGGTCGATGAGGACTTGACATGTGACATGAGCTGACGTCAATTGATTGGACAATTGATTGATCAGTGTGTCAATCGATTAACTGAGTGAGTCAATCAATTGAAGCTATTTCTTGCGAGAACAGTAGGAGCCAGAATCGATTAGGTAATCGATTTAGACATCCCCAATCGATTGGAGAACTTCTCAATTGATTGAGAGAAGAAATATTGCGAGAGCACAGTGAGTGTTGGAATCGATTAGTTAATCGATTAAGACAGAGCCAATCGATTGGGAGCTTTTTTATCGCGAGAACAGAAGGAACCTGAATCGATTGGGTAATCGATTCAGGCCTTACCAATCGATTAGGGAATCTCTTAATCGATTGGGAGAAGCCAAAATCGTGAGTGAACGGTAACTTCTCAGATCGATTGGGTAATCGATTGGGAAGAAACACAGTAGCCTTCTCGCAAAGGTGCTGAATCGATTAGGAAGGTGCCCAATCAATTGGGAGGTTCTCACAAAGAACAATATGCTTCTGAATCGATTGGGTAATCGATTAAGAAGTTAGTAATCGATTGACTTGATTTACCAATCGATTAGGTATTCGAAAAAGAGCCATTGAACGAGCAGATCTAACATGGTAATCGATTGGTGAGTAAGGTCAATCGATTCAGAAACCCTATATCAGCAAGATAAAAGGTTGTCACGTGGATTAAAGCAGTAGCTCTTTTTGGGATTTCTTCACAAGCTGTCAACGCTGATTCTTGGACGATTTTGAGTGAAGTGCTGTTGCATTTTCGAGTCTATAAGAGGTTTTCTCAAGCAATAAGATCAAGAGCAATGTTTCTCATTGTATTGATTGTATTTACATTCTTGTTCTTCTTGTATTCTTATTATAAGCTTGTGTTAAGTTTGTACGAGGCTTCTCCACCTCTGTAAAGGAGTTTTTTCATAGTGAATGTGTAAGAGAGAATCAGACCCTTGGATTAGTCACCATAAGGAGGTGAATACCAAGTAAAACAAAGGTGTTAACAATTGCTTGAAGTTTCTGCTGCCAATCATCATCAACGAAGCGATAGGAGTTAATCACCCCCCTCTAGCTCTCTTTTGGTCCTAACACTCTCGGTTCGATTGGGAGAGGCTCCATCGTCGTCATCCACCGGCCACTACATCTCCATCCACTGGATCTCTCGGCTCGATTGGAAGATGCTTCATCATCCCACATCTCCATCCACCAGAGCTCTCAGCCCGATTGGGAGATGTTCCATCATCCTACATCTCCATCCGTCGGAGCTCTTAGCCTGATTGGGAGAGGCTCTATCGTCGTCTACCTCTAGCCACTCCGTCTTCACAAGCCCTCAAACCTATTAGGAGAGGTGCCACCATTCCACATCTCCAACCACCTGTCATCCGCAACCCCACTTCATCTGTGACTTTCTTCCGATACTTAGAGATCTCTAGTGCTTGGTTTTCCATTTAGCTTTGTTGCTTGGAACATGTTTGGTTTAATTCCCCTTATACTTTTGCTACTTTAGTTAATGCATTTCAATATATCTAATTTATGCAATGTTAATTTTGTTTGAATACTTTAAGTTTATGTTATTCATTTGGATTGCAAGATGCAATAGGTTAGATTAGATTAGGATGCATTACTTTATGTTGTCATTATCTCCTTCATATTTGTAGTTTAACGAATTTTCATTTCTGTCAGTTATATTTATTTTCATTCATTGTTCTTAGCTTTCACATTTAAAAAGACAAACCCCCATTTCCCATTAAAACTTAACCTTGAGATCATCATTCATCATTGCATTCCATTCGAGACGATCCGAGTTGCCCTATATTGTACTAGAATAGGGGGTTCAATATTTAATTTTTACAATAGTATGACATGTGGTAATCAAATTTTGGCGGCGGCGTTGTGGAATGTAATGGTGTTTGATAATCTTTAGATTGTTCTTTGAATTCTTGTGTGTTTCTTTTTCTTGTGTCTTTTGATCTTGTTTGAGTGTGTGACTAGAACCTCTTGCAGTGACTTGCTTCTTCAGATCTAGTGAGCGAACATGGATACATATTTTCCGTAGTTTGGAGGTAGACCAATGGTTACTAAAGACGTTAATGAGGCTTATGTTTCGGGTACGAAGCAACATAGAAATGAGAGCAGGTTGGATGAGATAGCTTCTATTGTCCATGCCATGAACCAATCTCAACAGCCAACCAGGCAACCAGTGCAAGCAATGAGAACCTGTGATATTCATGCTAGTCCATTTCATTCAATTGACGTATGCCCCACCCTACAACAAGATGATGGTTATATCTTTACAAATCAGACAACATCAGCAATTATTTTTCCCATCAATCATCAGTATTATCAACCCCGCAGAATAAGTATAATTCATTGTCTAATACTTGTAATCTTGGTTTGTTGGATCATCCAAATTTCAAGTATGAGAATCCACAACAACAATATGAGATTGCTCAACCTCTTATAACATACCAATGGTCACTTGAATTTCAGAATGATCCGATGTCTAATGAATTACAACCAACTCCCTGGGGAGACATTCCAAGACTTCAGTACACAACCTACTGCTCCTAATCAAATAGAAATCATAGTACAGGAAATAGAAAGACTAATGCAACAATTAGCAATTAACCAACAGAGAACTGAAGCATCAATACAGAAAGTGAAGATACATGTAGACCAAATTGCATCATCCGTCAACCAGCTACAAGCATAGGGCTCCAGCCAACTTCCCTCATAGACCATGCCTAATCAGAAGGATAATGATGTCAATGTGAAGGAAAATGCTTCTGTAGTCATTCAACTTATGCCTCAAAAGAACAAGAATCACTCTTTTCTTGGCATCCACGTGCATGATGAGCTAGATTATGGAGTTCGTGATAATCTTTTCTCTAATTTAATTATTCTATTTGGTTCGTATGATTCTTTGTGTTGAGGTTTTGATGATGATGCATGCATGCATGCAAATATTTTGATGAAGTTATAGATGTTGCAAATATAAATGATGATATTTTTATGTAACCAACTGATCCTGTCTGTGATTTTATTGTAGATTAAAGTACAGAGATTTATGCAGTGGAGGCAATGCTTACAAAACTACTTCCTTCATTTGTGAAGCCACCTAAACTGGAGTTAAAGCCCCTTCCTGATAATTGGAAGTATACACATTTGGAGAAGGATGAGCAACTGCTAGTTATCATTGTCCAGAATCTCTAATCTAACCATGAGAAGAAACTATTGAGTGTTCTAAGGCA
The DNA here is from genome assembly GCA_038050645.1 of Hedychium gardnerianum. Taxonomy (NCBI): domain Eukaryota; kingdom Viridiplantae; phylum Streptophyta; class Magnoliopsida; order Zingiberales; family Zingiberaceae; genus Hedychium; species Hedychium gardnerianum. The sequence continues at coordinate 3,011,681 of JBBUKS010000095.1, read as the reverse complement.
ATATAAGGAATTTAACGGGTGGACACTTGCAATCATACCTAGTATTAGCCATTCAACTTACATGCACAGTACCACTTGAAGATGATGTTAAACCAATGCAAGTTGTTCCGAAGAAGTCGAGTATGATAGTGGAAGCAAACAAAAATATTGAGTTGATTCCCTCATGAGTACAAAATAGTTGGAGGCCCCCAAACTTAGCAGCCCCATTTGAGCTGATGTGCGATGTCTTTGACTATGCAGCATGAGCATTTCTAGCTCAAAAGGTTGAGAAAGTTCCTCGCATTATCTTTTTTTTTGTCTCAGAGACACTTGACCATGTGCAAGCCAACTACACCACTATGGGAAAAGAGCTTTTAGCACTTGTTATTGATTTGGATAAATTTAGATCTTATCTTCTTTATTTTGATGTGGTAATTTTTTCTGATCATGTAGTGCTAAAATTCCTCCTAAAGAAGGTCCTGACTTCAACTACAATCTTCCAGCCCTCAGAGTGGATACTTCAATTGAACCGTCTTCAACCGTTAGACATTAAGGGGAAAATGATGGAGGGAGTGGTGCTTACTTTAACTCAAATCATTCCTCCCCCAGACTGGATGCTCAAATTTAACCGCCTCCAATCGCTAATCAAGGGGTCGATGATGGAGGGAGCAGTGCTTAATGACGCTATCTACCCAACCTAAAGGGGAGTTTGTTACTTCTTATTTTTTGTTATTCTTTATCTTCATGTGTGTGTTTATTTATGTTTTTTTGCTTTGCTTTCTTGTTTTTCACTTACTTGGTTTTGTTTGGATCTCCTTGTGTGCTCCCTCATAATGCTTTGAGAATTGTAAAAGCTTATTAAGTTTGGCTGTCGAGTTTGATTTCTTAAACATGATTGAATACTTTGTTTGCATGTGGTCACTACTGTGATGATGGATTCTACCCTGACAGATTAAACTTGATAATTCATATTTACCTAGTAATGATCTAAGCCATTCTTATTTTTATCCTCTTTGCATATGAATTGCACTCATGATAGCTAACACTCTAGAATTTACTTTGCTTCTTTGTGAAACTGCATTGTCATACGCATGCATGAATGTTATGAAGGTTATCTTTCTTATTCACTCTTTGGTTTCTTTTCCTGCCAAGTTTCTAGTTGAATAATCCACCTAACGCTTTCAATTTTATCATATTCTCTTTGCCCTATTTTCATTGAGAGTTTGGGTTGTTCTCATGATGAGTTATATTGTCCGAGACGGACAAGTTCTAAGTGTCGGGAGGGGAAAAAGTGATGTGTGGAAGAAGCAATGTAGGAATCCAGAGTGAAACATTGACCACCATGGTCATGCTACATTCTGTGAGGTCCACGTTTAAAGGGTTAAATTGGTATCAAAGGTCATTGTATGACCAATTCTGATGGTAAGACGAGTATTTCTAAAAGTATATTTGTAAGAATCATTTGAAGTTAGATCAAATCTCGAGGAGTTATAGGAACATGGTGATGGAATATACAAAATTGCATGTCATGAAAAACAAAAGAGAGAAGAAAAGAAGGGGGAAAGAGACAATGAGCTATTGGTGCATTCAAGGAATATGATGCATTTTTTATTTAAAATGTGATAACTTGCTTGTAAAGCTCGAGGACTCATCAAAACCTATTTGTAAAATGTGTGATTTTGTTAGAAAGTCTGGATGAAACTTTTGTGCACATTACTTGGTTATACTTATCATGTTTATCATTCCAATACTCTCATGTTTTCTTTGGTTTCTTTTGTTGCACCTATCTTGTTTGCTTTTGTTTTCTGTTTATCCCATTACAACTTTGAATAAGTCCTTCTAATTTATGCATTCATATTTTTACAATAACAAAAATTAGAAAATAAGCAAGCATATAGTAGTGCAATGTCGTGAGTAGCATTGAGTGTAAAATCCACCCATGCAAATGCTTATGAGAGCGAGAGCAAAATTATTTACCTTGTGAGACTCTATCATTCTTAGTTTATTTAAGTTGATTGAAATTACTATAATCACTATACTTGTTAACTTGTGTAAAAATTGAGTCCATGAATTCCTTGATCCTTGAGAATTTGATAGTCCTTCATAATTAACTTTTCTGTCAATGTCATTGTAGTATAGTGGTGAGTATCCCCACCTATCATACATGAGACATAGGGAATGCTAATGGTGTTTGATAATCTTGAGATTGTTTTTCTTTGAATTCTTGACTATTTCTTTTCTTTGTGTCTTCTGATCTTATTTTTTGTCAGTTCTTTAGTGTATGATCAGGACCTCCTATAGTGATTTTCCTTTTCAGATCCTTTGAGTAAACATTGATGCCTATTTTCAACAGTTTAGAGGTGGATAAACGATTATCGAAGTCATTAATGAGGCTTATGCTTCGGGTACTGTGCAACATAGAATGATGAGTAAGTTGGATGAAATAACTTCTCTTCTAAGACAGTTTGAGTTGAACCAATCTCAACAGCTCAATTCGACCATGCAACTTGTGCAAGCAATAAGAACCTATGATGTTTACAATATTTGTGTCAGCCCATTGCATCCATCTAATGTATGCCCCACCCTACAATGAGATAATGGTTTTATCTTTACTAATCAAGCATCAACAATCAATGTTTTTCCCATCAAATCTCAGTACTACTGACTCCAACAACATGTTATTGAGCAACCTCAATACTATAGTCCAGATTGAATGGATCATCCAAATTTTAGTTATGGAAACACATAACAACAAATTACTGAGCAACCTTAGTACTACTAATCCCAATAACAGAATATGTATGATTCATTTTTTAATACCTATGGGAGCGTACAACAACAAATTTCCCAACTTTTTCGGCATACTAAAGGTTACTTGGATTTTAGAATAACCTGATACCTAGTATATCTACCTAGTCCCACTAGGTCTTTGTCATTGCCTCGTTCCCAATAAAGTCTTTGCATTTTGTCAAGTTACCTTTACCTACAAACTTGACAACTGATGTGTGTGAAACATGCACATATTTTTGGTGGCAAAAGATGAAATCGTCACCTCGGCGGCCTCTCCAGGGTGACTCCCCACTATCTGGAAGGGAGGTAAATCACGGGTGTCTACTAGCCTTTGAACAGTGATCATTGCATGGGGAAGGACAGGAACCTGACAAGTATTACGCAACATGCATATATTTTTGATTTTATTTAACATACATTTGTTGCATTACATTAGCATATCTTGCATAAAAGTTTAGCATTTGCATTCATTTATCCTTTTTAGTTTGAATGATTAAGGTTTGTGTTTTTTTATCGACAAGAGGTGAAAAATCTAGGCGTTGGGGTGTGCTTGGAGACTCAAAATTTGAGGAAACACATAACAGAATGATCCATGGCCAACCTGTGGTAGCCACCATGGCCATGGATTATCCGAGAAGTCACATAGCACATGGAGCGTCAGTTGGGAACAAGCAACAATAACCATGGCCAGCCCATGGTAGTCACCACGGCTATGGTTGGTACTGAGCAAAGCCAAGAAATGGGACAAAACGATCAATGACCAGCTCATGGAACATTCCACGGTCATGGATCGTTAGAGTTAATTTTCGATGCGGCCCTATTTTTTAGGAAATTTTGTTAGGGTTTAAGACATATAAAAGGAAGTAAGGGTGAGTGGTTTAGAGGCACCTCATGATAGTAGATTGAAAAGAAAAGCCGCATTCAAGATGTACAAGGAGCTAGGAGATTTCGGACATAAAAGAATACATGAAGATCTTCTAAAGTCATCGATAAACATCTACAATCAAATTCTTCTATCCCTTGTTCTTATTTTGAGATTGTAGAATGTTGTATTTGATTTCACTAGATTGTTTTTTCATCGCTATGAAGTAGTTTCCTTATTTCCTTATTCTAGGAAAAGGAAGTAGCCCGATGATATGTTAACATTGAATTTGTTATTTCTTTCTCTTGTTAATGTTATGATCATCTTTGATTTAGTTTTAGCATACTTAACAATTATTGACAATTGTGAATATATTAGCATATATTTGCATGAACCATAGATTAAGGGATGGACTAAGAGGTGAACATTAATCTCGGATCTATGAAATTGAACATGAGTTTTTAATCACGAAAGTAGTTCAAATTCTCTCAAGGATAATATTGATTATCACAGAGCTTAAAGGGTTTAGCTTGATTCAATTACTATGAGAATAGGAGTTGTATTAAGATAAACACATCATTGTATTTGAAGAGGCTTAAAGATAGACTTTAAGTAAGATAAACACATCATTGTAGTTCAAATTATGTTTTAAGTTAAAGATAAACTTTAAGTAGGCTTAAAGATAAACTTTAAGTAGGCTTAAAGATAGACTTCAAGTAAGAAATTAAATCAAGTAAGAAATTAAATCAAGTAAGACATAAACTTAAATAATAAATGAAGTAAGTTTGAAATCAAGTTAAGACAAAAAAAATGTAAGATAAACTTAAGTTATGTGAAGTCAACAATGATGAGTATAACTTGAAATTAGCAAGAAAACAAGTCAAGCAAATAATTAAGCATGTAAACATTAAGTAAAATTGAGTAAAGTAATCTAAGAGAGTTACTAAATATGCTTAAAAGACAAGTAATTTAAGTAATGACTTTAAATAAAAATGAATAATTAATCAAGCCTTTAAGTAATCATATGCAAGTAAAGATAAGTAAGTTCTAAGTAAGACTAAGTAAGATAGTCAAAAATATAAGTAACTGAAGTAAAAAAATAAACTTAAATTAACTTGAAGGAGTTCAACTACATAATTTAGATTTTGAGACTTAGACTGATCTCTATGATATCCCTACAATGGTCGATTAGGAACTTTTTATTCAAGTCCCTAATATGCATGAGTATGAATGTATGTTCAATATATCTAATTCTAAGTTCCTTAAAAAGAAATGTAGGGTCTTGACTAAGAAGCTGGGAGGAGCTAGCCTCGGTATCTCTATGCTTAGATCTAGAATATTAAAGCAGGTAAATAAGCATTAAGTTAAGAAATAACCCAAATAAAAACTTGAAAAGATCAAGTTAAGACATCGTTACCTAGGCAGGATGTTGAAACTAGGCTAAGGCTTAAAATTTGGGTTGGAAATAGGCTTATGAATGTAAGAACTCGATTTTGAGGATGTAAGGAGAGGAAAGTTAGTTTTGAAAGATGATTGCAGGTTCGAGTCGCCTTTAAAAACCTTCTCTGATCGACCGGAGGAGGTTTCGATCGACTAGAGGTGTCTAATTGGAGGTGGGACTAGTATTTTGGGCGATCAGAGTTAGACTTTGGGAAATCAGATACGTATTTTTACCACCGTATTAATGGTAATTAATTTTGACCAATTCGAATCCGGATGATCAGAGGAGTTCTAGTCGACCACAATTCAACTTTTCACCTACCCTGGCAAAGTACTTTGTCGTTTATTAGATTAAGGTTTCTAGGCGCCTGGAATATTTTCGAGCGACCGAAAAAGTCACTTCTTGATTTTCCAAAAATTATGTCTGGTTTAAGTCTAACTTAAGTCCTTATAGGATAATTTGACTTAGAAAAGTTCAAAATATTATTTAAGCACTCAAATAATTTGTTAATAAACTAACCTTTTTGAAAACCTTTAAAAAAACTTTTCGAGATGTTCAAGGGTTGTCTCCAACTTAACTATCCATTAGATAAAAGCTTTCAACAAGTTGGTCACTTTAAGTGAATGTTTCTAGTTTAATTGTCTATCAAATATAAGATGTTAACCGGTTGAATCACTTAAAGTGATCGAATTAATATTTTTAGCCTCGATCATATCAATGCACAAACATTAGTATCTGGAATCAAGGCTTGGATCTAACATCTCATGCCCATCTATGTGGCTTAACATACAAACAGTTAATCCTAATATATTTGTGAGATGCAAAAGGTTGTCTAAATCTATAGGAGAATATAGTTTACGACAAAATCTAAGCTAAGTCCATTTCTAATTTAAAGAAATAAAAATCAAATAAATAAATAAATAATAATAATACACAAATAGTTAGACATCCTAATGTGTTTGTGAGATGCAAAAGGTTGTCTAAATCTATATGAGCATGTAGTCTACAATAAAACCTAAGCTAAGTCCATTTCTAATTTAAAGAAATAAAAATCAAATAAATAAATAATAATAATACACAAACAATTAGTCCTAATGTGTTTGTGAGGTGCAAAAGGTTTTAAAAATCTATAGGAGCATGTAGTCTATGATAAAACCTAAGCTAAGTCCATTTTTAATTTAAAGAAATAAAAATCAAATAAATAAATAATAATAATATAATTAATAATATGTGAAAATGGTCTAATACAAGTTTCATCCTAGTCTAAGTAAAAACATACAATCAAGATTAAAACCTCCTAAGTTGAAGCTCCAGTTCTATTTGTCACAAATTTTCTAATTTCTAAATTAGAACATGGATTAACATGAATAAAAACCACACAATGATTAGAACTAGCACGAGTTGAGTCAACATAATAAACATGTTGTTTGGGAACCAAAAAGAAACTCTTTCCTAATTGATTAACCAAGTATGACTTGGGAACCCAAGACATTCTATTAGGGGTATTAAAATTGAACCTGACTTGAGTCGACCCAAAAAATATTGATTTAGGGTTGAGAAATTTTAGGTTCGGGTTGGGGGGTTTTGGTTTGTGTTAGGATCTGGTTGGTCGGGTTGACCCAAGTTAACATGAATTTAGAGTTTAGGATTTTTTTGGGATTAAATCAAATTTTATTTTAAAAATTAAGATACTTTATGTACATCAATAACAGAAGGTTAATATAATAATAATGAAATATTGAGATAAAAGTGAATACTTATAGAAAAATAGCAAAAAATATCTTTTTTAATCTGGTCGATCAGGTTGGTTGGGTTATCTGAGTTCAGGTTTGGTTCAGGTTTGGTTCAGGTTTAGGGTTTTTGGGTTGTGTTCGGGTTTAGGATTTTTGGATTGTGTTCGAGTTCGGGTCAGGTTTGAATTGGATTTTTTTTGATAATATCCTTGCTTCGACCCGACTCGAATCCATCCGGCCCACCCGAATTGACACCCCTACATTCTATGGTTAGCATAATTATGTTTATTTCTACTTAACAATGATAAATAAAAGACATGATTTATACACGAGCTAAACCCAAGTCCGATCTTGTTGCAAACAACTCGTTAAAACCAAGCATCATGTGTAGAAACTTGGATCTTGATGTGAACTTGTTCAACATACTCATCAACTTGGTTTTTCAAGATAGAATTCTCTTTCTCGTGATTTGACACTTGAGTTGAGGTCTATCTTGAATCTCCTTAGTTGATAAGTCAAAGTTAGTCTTCTCATACTCTATTTGTGGTCTTTCAGGTTGCAGACCGAGCTTGGTTTTTTTTATTCATTTGGGAGCATCCTTGACTGGAAACATCCTTGCAGTAGATCACATAGGATTCCAATAATGCACTCACTTTGGAAACATCCGAGAACATCCCCATAGCAAATCACAAGACTCCAATAGTGCACTCACTTTGGAAGCATCCTCTTTTGAGAACATCCCCACATCAAATCACACAGGACTCCAACAATGCACTTACTTTAGGAACATTCCCACTTGAGAACATCACATAGGAGTTCATAAGTGCACTCACTTTGAGAACATCTCCACAGCAAATTACATAAGACTTCAACAATGTACTCACTTTGAGAACATCCCCGCTTTGCATATTCATTATGGGAACATCCTCAACTGGGAACATCTCCTTTGAGCCCCTCCGTTCTTATTCTCCTCGCGATCTCAGCGGGATCGAGCTTATCTCCCTAATTAGTGCATATTTCTTATTTTCTTGTGACCTAGCAGGATTGAACTTCTCTCTTCGGTTGGCACGGGATCAAATTTATTATTCTCTCAATGACCTCAGTGGGATCAAGCTTGTCTTCTTGGTCAGTGTGAGATCGAATTTCTTATTCTCCCCACGACCTTAGAGGGATCCAACTTCTCTCCTCGATCGGTGTGGGATCAAATTTCTTATTCTCCTCACGACCTTAGAGGGATCCAACTTCTCTCCTCGATCGGTGTGGGATCGAATTTCTTATTCTCCCCACAACTTTAGCATCGAGCTTTTCTCCTTTATCGGTGTGAAATGGAATTTCTTATTCTCCCCACGACTTTAGCGAGTCGAGCTTTCCTCTCTGTTTGGTGCAAGATTGAATTTTTTTTATTCTTCCCATGACCTTCTTGAGATTGAACTTCTTTCCCTGGTCAACGAGGGATAAGATTTCTTATTCTCCTCACAATTTCGGCGACATGGAGCTCCTCTCCTAGGTCTGTGCTAGATCGAATTTTTATTTTCCCCACGATCTCAACGAGATCGAATTTTTCTCTTCAGTTGATATGAGATTGATTTTTTATTCTCCTCCCGACCTTAGTGAGATCTAGCTTTTCTCTCCGATCGCTGTGGAATCATGTTTCTTATTTTCTCGATAACCTCAGTGGATTGGGCTTCTCTCCTAGGTCGGTGCGAGTTCGACCTCTCAAGCTACTCCCAAGTGTTTAACAACTCTAGTCCCTATCCAACTTAGCAACTCGAACCCTCAATTGGACCTCCTAGATCATTCTTATAGCTAGGGAGTTTAGACACCTTATGCTTTCTAAATCGGACTTTGTTCTACTCTATTTCTTGACTCGAAGGGGGGTGACTATTGATGCTAAAAGACTATGTTACCTTTCTAGTTTAGCAAATCCAACCCACGTGGAGCAAATCTAGCTGAGTTATTTGCATGTAATAATAGGGCAGGATCTACATACTACTAGCCACTCGCAAACCCAAGACTTGAGGTCAAACTCTATTTTTATTTATCTTCTATCATTTCATTAGTCCAATAGTAATTTAATCAGAGGGTCACTCCGGCTATCAACGATGCTCGTTGATGAGTGTTGACGTGTAGGCTTAAGAGCAATTTAGATGCGAGGAGTAGGAGATATAATGATTATCGTCACAGAAAAATTTTATTTAAAAAATAATCAAGAGCATCGTATCTTATTTTTATTTTAAAATGCTTTACTGTAAATATTATTATTATTATTCAAGTGTTATTATAATAGTTGTGACTAAAACTACACTATATTATATCACATTCGACAAAAATACTTTAATATAGAACAACTTTGCTCAAAATTATTTTAAGCAAATTTAATTAACTACTTTATATTAAAATTATTTTTCATTTGAGCAATTTTAACTAATATCAAAACTATTTCAGTAATTTTGACCGGGATTAATATAATAATTATTTATTAATGTTGATTGAATTAGATTAATTTTAATTAAATATTTAAACAATTTTAACTAAAATTAGTTAGAATATTTTTAAAAATATTGTGGCAATAATTTAAAAATAATCTTTTAATGATAAGAAAAATAATGGTTGTTCTTCTAATTTTAATTTTATTCACATTTTTAATATTATAGCATGTACTTTCTCTAATTGAATTAATTTGACTCTCCCAATTATAGATTCAAACGGGCTAATTCATAATGGGATGGGTTGACCCATAACAACCTGTCATATGGTGTGGCGGGATGAATTGGCTCGCCATCTTGGTCAGTTAAAAAATCTCTAATTCAATTCAAAGCAACTTAGACGGGCCAGGCCAACTCATGAGCCCTTAAAAAAAAAAATTAAAATTTTTAATTGAATTACGAATTAGATAGATAAATCCATGAATCATTGAATTTTTTATTTTAATTTTAAATTTTAAAATTTTTTTTTCTCAACTCGTGAGCCAATCCAAATTTACATGAATTGATCCATACGAGTCATGAGCTTAGATGGATCGGTCTGCTTAGATTCATTTTTAAATAAATTAATAAAATTTTAATTTAATTCATTTAAATTTTTTAGTGGGACTAATTAATCTATAAATTTGGAGTCTATTCCTAATTGTTTAACGGTGACTATTTTTTTTTTCGGCAAAAACTGAAAAGACGCCTAAATTATCAAAATTATTAAAAGAGTATTTTTTTTTAAATTAAATCAAGATTCCATTATATTTTATATATCAAAATCATCCTTATTCTAACTATAACTTAGTTTCAGTAGGAGTAACTATATGTAAAAATAAATTAATTTAATTAGATAAAAATTTATGTATAAATTTTTTTTATATTAAAAAAATTATTTATTAATTTAATTAAAAATATTTAAATTTAATTAAAATTATTTAAATTTAATAAAAGTTATTTAAATTTAATAAAAATCACTTTGATATGATTCGCTATAAAAATATCATCACAGTTCCCTGCTATAATATTATAATAACTAATTAATTATCATTATAATAGTTTTATATTAAATTTGATTATGTTAAAATATAATTAAATTTGAATAATTTTGACTGGGCTAATAATTAAAATTTTAATATAAAAGTATTTATTATATATAATTGTTTTAATCAAACAAGTAAATAATTCGATATTCAACATATGATGAGATTTTTTTTTTAAAATAATTTTAAAATAATTTTAATAATTAAGGACGTTTTTTTTTTAAATTTTTCGTCAAACTCTTTTACCCACGTTCGCCAGTATCTTATATCTTATTTAATATATATATATATATAGATTTGATATCCTGCACACCCCTATGTGTACGATCGTGGGCGACAGCATATGTGGACAAATGACGTGGCTAAAATCAAAATTGTTTAATGCATCTTTTCTTTCTCTTTCCTTCGCGCGCGCTTTTTTTTGCCCCGATTCTTCATTTTTTCCCCAAAAAATTTCAAATCATACTGCTTCACTTCCTCTCCTCTCTTCATCTTCTCTCTTTCTCCTGGTTCATTAAACCTTCTCCTGGATGAAATCTGTTCGTCTTTGCAACTTAATTCATTTCATTTTTGAATTCCGAGCACGTATGAAATCTGTTCTCCTGGATTCGGCGTTTTAATTCAATCCCAGATCTCGCCGTTGTTCGGCTTCGTGTAGCTTTTCCTGGATCGCTTTGATCTCAAGGCTTCATTCGTTCAATTTTCACTCCGTTTTCTCGCCGGTACTTCCTGGATCTTCGATCTATGCGATGGTTGTCTGCAAATGCCGCAAGGTACTTTTGGATCCGATTCCACTGCTTATCAAGTTGCTATTACTGCGTAGTTATG
>JBBUKS010000095.1:2962614-2981326 GCA_038050645.1 Hedychium gardnerianum | reverse complement strand
CGGTAACATTTTAATTACTTTTCTTAATTAATTTACTTGCATAAGTTGGTGTAGTGATGTTTCACCAACTCCATTTTTGTAATCGGTTTCTCTATCCGAGGGTTTTTCAAAAGGAAATTAGTGAATTGCCCAACGATACGATCCGGAGGGTCATGGGCCTTGGAGTAGGAGTCGGTGAAGGCTCTGAACCAAGTAAAATCAATCGCGTCAAATTTTCTTACGTTTTCTTATGTCTTTATTATTTCTGCTGTGCACTCAAATTTTTGAACGAGATTTTCAAAACGAGAAGAAAAATTTTAAAACACATGATTCGCCCCCCCCCTCTCACGTGCACTTGATCCTACGAAAAAATACGCAAGGAAATAATGAAATAGCGGTGCCCCTCCCCCCTCTCTCAACCTAATATTGTTGTGGTCAGTTGTGGTCGATCGGCCACAATCGTTGGATTTGAAGACCGAAAAGGCGAGATTGATCACTCACCGCCTGATCGGGCATCGATATTGAGGCAATCCCTATAATCATTATAATCTGCGCACCACTTTGATTCCATCACCATCACATCACGCCAATCAAAATGATTGTTCGGCCGAACGGCCGCCATTGTCAGATCAAAAATCAAAATGGTGGACCTAAACATCCACCGTCTAATTGAGACGCCAAAATCAAAAGCAATCCCCCACATTAATGCTTACGTGACGCCCCAATTACATCAGTCAACATGACCTTGGAAAATGACAAAGCCACCACACACTCAATGCAGAAATCAAGGTTGATCATGCCATCATGCATTAAATAGTGGTCACGCCGCATTAAATAAGCACGCTTCGCATTCAATGCTCGAAAATTAATCGAATCATGACAAGGATTCACAGCTCTGATATGTGGCAACACCGATACAACCACTGCTTCTATTCAGTCGAGTTTACATCTCCTTCGACAGGGCTTGGAGGAGAGACTTGTGATACGGGGTTTATGAAATGTTGCTATGTATATCCCTGAAAGTCAAGAAGCATGCTTAGTCAAGGGTCAAAGTCAAGGTGGGTCAACCCCGAATGAAGATCCCTTGAGAGACTCATTCAAACCCGGTCAGGAGGCTCCTTCGAACCTGATCGAGATACTCCTTCGAGACCAGTCGGGAGACTCCTTTAAACCCAGTCGGGAGACTCCTTTGAACTCGATCAAGCTTCAATGATCAACCAAACGGATGAATGCACCGACCTTACAGTCATATTGGTCTTCACCGATCGGGCCTCCTCTCGCCAAGCTCTTTCCAAGCGGAGGCATTCCGCTCCTCCCAAATGATTTATCCTTATCGAACGCTCTCTCATTCACCGGGTTATTCTCTTTTGGCCTAATTGAATTAAGGTCCATGATTCTGATGGGCCGGCCCGACCGACAACATTTGCCCTGACACAACACATGGGGTGTCAAAGCACGTGGATTGTCAGAGCACATGGAGTATTATACCTCGTATCTTTACTCCGCCCATACCTATAGATATGATTAGACATTTCTATACAAAAGTATGATATACGTCCTTTCACTGATTAAATACGTCATTAATACAGCAGGAAATACACGCCGAGCTAGGTTATAAAAAGGGGTACACCTCCGCGAAGACAGGTACGTGCACACTCTAACTCTTCACCTTTGCTACTATCGTTCTCCTTTACACCTTCCTACTGTCGTCTGAAATTGATTTGAGCGTCGGAGTGGCTGCACTTAGACACTCCCCCAGGTCTCCATTCTAACCCTCTTCACTGACTCGATGGTGGTGATTTCTGGAGACTTAGTCAACATTCATTTCAGCACACCGGTGGCTCATTCTCCGCGAGCTTCATACAAGAATATTTATCAAAATCACTTTAAATTAATCAAAATAGCTTTAAAATAGTTGAATTTAATTTATAAACCTTAAACCATAAATTTTAAATCCCAAAATCACTTTAAAACAATTATAGTGACTACTAAATAATTTCTACCTATTGTAACAACTACCTAATAACTTTTACACCTTGTAACTGCTACTAGTAGTCGCTACAATACTATTGGATAAGAGATATTTTAGGAATAAAATTTTGATGAATATCCTTTTGATTTTCTTTTAAAAGTGATATCCTTTGATGATCCTTTAGGACACCCTTTTAATTTTTACTTATTAATTTTCATAAAATTTAAATTAGCTTTATTATTGTCCTTTTATATTCACTTTATAAGTGTTGTTAAAACACATCCAAAGATTCATTACTATCGTTTCTTTCATAAGTGTTAATCATTCACCTTTTATTAATTCACATTGATATTTTTTTTATCAACAAGGAAGAATTATATTATAAGAGAATTTTGATAATAATTATGATAGTATGAGGTGCAAATGTCAATAGCAAAATCTTCCTTCTATAACTAACCAACTTGAACTAGATTTGTTCGTTTTAAATATTAAATTTTCTCTCAAAAATATTATTTATATTTAGGTTTGTACAAAGAAGAGGAGAATCAGATCGAAGAAATAGAAGATGAGCAGAGATCCACTACGATCGGTCATGCATTGCATTACAGCATCGACTGTTGTACTTAGTATTTGTAGTCTTTGACGTACAAGCTCTCGGAGGCGTTGGCGTCGACGGCGGCGCCGGTGTACTTTCCCAGCGTGGCCTCGGAGTTGGCCTTGCAGCGAGCGAGGAGGGCCGACTGCGCCGCGGCCACGTTCTCCGGCTTGCCGGCCCATTTCTTGATGGTGCTCTGCTGCAACGCTCGGCCGAAGGAGAAGGACAGCGTCCATGGCTTTAAGACCTGCAGCTTGTTCATCGCGTTCAGGTTCTGCGTCGCCTCCTCCTCGCTCTGCCCTCCCGACAGGAAAACCACCCCCGGCACGGCTGGCGGCACCGTCCGCCGCAGTGCAGCCACCGTGTACTCGGCCACCACCTCCGGCGCCACCTGCGAAACAGAGGCTTTAGAATTCCTTAGTAAAGCTTAACTGACACCATAAAGGATTGCTACCGTACCTTTGGGCTGTCGGAGCCGGGAGTGACCATGTTGGGCTTGAGGAGGGTGCCCTCGAGGAGGACGTGGTGGTCGTTCAAGGCCTTGTAGACTGCGGCGAGCACGCGCTCAGTGACGGCGGCGCATGTGGCGATGTCGTGACGTCCGTCGGTGAGTATCTCCGGCTCCACTATGGGGACGAGGCCGTTCTCCTGGCAAACGATCGCGTAGCGCGCCAACCCCTGCGCGTTCTGCTGCACCGCCAGCTCCGATGGCTCGACGGCGGTGGGTCCGATCTTGAGCACCGCCCGCCACTTGGCGAACCGGGCGCCAGCTGCGTAGTACTTGGCGCAGCAGGCGGCGAGGCCGTCGAGGCCCTGCGTGGTGGTCTCGCCGGCGGTTCCGGCCAGCTCCACGATGCCCTTGTCGACCTTGATTCCAGGGATGACACCGGAGCCATTGAGGAGGTCCACGAAGGGCTGGCCATCGAGGGTGGACTGGAACAGGGTCTCCTCGAAGAGGATGACACCGGAGAGGAAGGGGAGGGCGTCTGCGGTGCTGAAGAGGAGCTGGCGGAGGGCCTGGCGGTTGGTTTCGGTGTTCTCGACGTTGATGCTGGAGAGTCGCTTGCCGATGGTCCCGGTGCTCTCGTCGGCGGCGAGAATTCCTTTCCCCGGCGTCGCGATGTACTTCGCCGTCTTTATCAGTTCCTCTGCGCGTGTTTTCCCATGCAACAATGCATTAATAATTAATTTTACAAAAAAATCAGCATACTTTCAATTCATTGCGTTTACCCACTACTATTTAAGAAATTATATGTGTACACACTATATTTTCAGACCAATTAGTTAAGTCAAATAGAGAAGAATAAGATAAACTTAAACGACATTTTAAAAATTAAAATTATAAAATTGGACAAAAAAATAAAATAAAATAGATTACCAGTATATTTCCCAACAAAGGCAGACATGGTGATTTGTTAAGGGTAAATGAGGAGAGAAGAAATCTAGTAGATGCGCTAAAAAATGAAAGCGTTTAGGAGGAGAGGTTTTATAAGTTGCAAGAGAAAGCATATTCCACGGAGAATCTGCAAGTAGAGGAGGGCACGTGTTCAAAGAAGAACCCGGAGAATGTTATCGTTGATGGATAGGGAAACGGGTGGTACGCCTTATCTTCTGTGTTCATGCCATTGGTTTTGAGTGGAGATAACGAAATATCTTTCCTTCGAACTAAACGAACCCATCAATGGTTGGTCGGATATATATTAGTTGTCGATATAAAAAAGAAATATCTTTTTTTTCATGAGATCAACATAAACGAATGATTCCTCTTCCATTTCATTTTATTCCACTTTCAAACATGAATAATGTTCAAATTAAGAATACAAAATTACAAATGCTTGAGATGCATTCTTCTTCCGTTCCATTTCACCATGCCAAACATGAATTATGCCCGAGTATAGGCTACAAATATGCGGAATGTATGGGATGGTGGTTGTAATTATGCCTTACATTAGAGATTCTTAGAATATAAGTTCAAATGTCCTGTTAACAGATTGACCAAACATCTCATCTACAATTGGTTTTTCCAAAATAAAAAAAATCAAAATTTAATTTACATCGAGGCAATGGAAAGAAAGAAAATTCCCTAGCTCAGAAATTCTTAGCATCTAATGTTTTAGGACCTCATCTCAAGTGGCTGATGCAAATGCAGGTAAAGTGCGTTTCATCACTCATAATAACTTCCTAGTGAAATAAAAACACCAACCAAAAATAAAAAGCAAGCAACTGGTAAAGAATGAGCAGGAAACAAGTCTATATCAGTCACAAGCATCGCAAACTGTGAAAGTTTATTGACTCGGAATGCTGTAGCCTTGCCATGGAGGATGGTCATCCTTGAGATAAATTTATATATATATCTACTCTTTTCACTCAGAATAAACCAGCAGATAATTGGGTTGTGGCCAATGTAGCTTATGTTTGAATCCTTCAATAATTATTGGTCCAATTTATCTGCGTGCGTTGTGCCTGTTGATAAACACCAGCAGGGGAGTTCAGAATTTCAGCAGCTGCCCCAGAAACTGTGTGTGACTGCTGAAGCAGAGGATGAATGGAGCTAGCAACTGTCTGTGTAGGTGGGAAGACACCACTGAAGGCACCAGGGCCAGCTTGTGTTGGTGGAAAGGTCATGGGTTGTCCCTGGGGAATGTTGTAGAAAGAGCTGGCCTGAAGGGAAGAAATCTCTCTTCCAACTGCAGGAATCCAGACAGATGGGCCTTCACTCTGCTTTCACAACAAAAGCAAAATGAATGATCAAAGATATAATCATGAGTGCGTATTGAATGTAATCATGCACATAAAAAAGGAACATAACACCATAATAGTTATATGTCACACAAATACTACACAAGCCAACCTGTATATCTATCATCAAATCTATAATCAAGGGTGCAAACATAATCATGATGAAACAGGTCTTCTCAAGTACAGGCATCTTAGTCAATTTTAGTGTCAATGAACCAATGGGCTAGATAATAACACAGGTATCATCATCTCAGATACATAGACAAATCAACATGCATTGTTTAGCAATGGCCAAAAGTTGAGTTTCTCAGGGAACCACATTTAAGTCATGGTGTTTGATGGAAGGATTATTGTCGACTTACAAGCCTAGAATTGAACTAACCACAGCAAACAAAGGTGAGCTTGGTTCTAGGGATAAGTCCTTGTCAGTCACTATGAAAATGATGTGTAAAGCTTCAAGAACAACCAAAGTAATACTAGGCTGGATGAGATCAAAAGCCAGGCATAAAGAAAAACCATATATAAACCCAATCAACCTTACTTGCAATGAAGGGTGTAGTTAAAAATCAAGGTCATCATACATGTCTTTGCGACATTCTTGACCGAGACATAAAGATACCTGTCTTTGCGACATTATTGAGCCCAGACATAAAGTTTGGCTTGCAAAATTTGAAGGGCAGGAATATAAGATAAGTTAATAAGAACAAACTACCATTTTTCACTTCATACCAATGTGTTCTATTAGAAATGTGATGAGCAGTCCCACATCATTCCCACCTCGGATGCTTATATGAGCTTTGATAAACCTTGAACACATACCAACAAAATACGCTGCTAATAGGTAAACCCACCTTAACAAGCTTAACTATATGTGAAGTTCCACATACATAAATCTTTATCAACTACATCAAAGATATGTATGTACACCAGTTAAGATCTATGACATACATGCGCCTGCTCTTCTAATGCTTCAGATAACAGAAGATTTCAAATTCTTTTTACATTTTTTGATGGTCAAGAATCTACATTTCAGCAAGTCAAAATACAAAGGGGCCTGAAAAGATTAAAAAAAAATCCATGTTGGACAAAGAAATTGATCCTATTAAAAGATATAAAAAATATATAATCATTTAAAGAAACACTGAGTAAATTACCTTTTAACATTATACATTTTATAAAATGTTTAATAAATTTGTGAATATCAGTTAACTACGGATTGCCTGATAAATCTTTGAAGCAATTACATTTTCTGAAAGGCCTACATGATTTTCAAACACATCACCAGATTGCTTCCATGATCTTAATTCCAAGTGTTTCCACATAGAACATCCAATCATATCTTTGAGCTTAGGTAGAGTGGCAAAAACCAATAACTGAGATTAGAAGCTTGGATGAGAGCAATAGTAGAAAGATTCCCATTTGGCATTATGATGCAACACCTGATATAAACTTCTTTAAACTAATCCCGAACTGCAAGATTTACATTACATTATTCATCGTAGCAGAAAAATTAGGAACCTGATGTGAACATATTAGCAAAGCTCATAAAATCAAAATAATGTGCCCGTACAAAAGCGAAGAAAGTACCTGCTGTCCAGAGTTGTAGACACCATTATCCTTAAACTGGGATGATGCGAGATCCTCATTGGCAGTTGAGTTTCCAGTGCTAACAGCGGGACCAGAATTATATCCAGCTTGGGTTGAGTTATATGTTCCATAAACAGCTGGTAATCCAATAATAGTTGGATTCACAGTGTTAGAACCAGGTTTATACTGGGGAAGAGAGTACTTGACTGCAGCGGCAGGAGTTGCAGCTCCAGGGTTTGAATACATGCTGACTGTGGGAGGTTGATGAGGGAAAGCAGTGCCACTCAAGAAATGGTGAACTTGCGGAGAGGCATAGAAAGGTGGGTAAATTTGATTGTAGGGAATGTAGTTGGGAGGGTAATGAGATATATGGAATCCAGCAGGTTGACGGAATAAAGGAACTGGCTGTTGGGGAGCAAGAGAACCCTGCAAAGTGCCTGCAGCTTGAGTTCCAAGTGTTGAACCAACTGTCGATAACACAGCTGAGTTGATATTCTGGAACAGGGAAAAAATAGAGAATGAATCAGAATCCTTATCAGATGTAAATATTATCATTCTGCTAATTTGAACAAGAAATTTTTTGATAAACGATCATATATCAATAATCAAGACAAAAAAGTCTAGTTCTAGCCAATGTCTAAATTACCAATCCAATTTCAATTTTCATGATATGCAAGACCAGCACATAGAGTTTATTGCCCATCCTGAAATTGGGTGATTCACCTACCCATCCTCAGTTGGACCAGTAAAACATAAACCTATCTGGTCATAGTCATGAAAATGGATACCAACCGATCACTAAATGGAAGCTCTGCTAGCCTAAGACTGCCAACAAAGTGTAATTACAAATAATGGGTCCACCTAGGTGCTTTTGTGAAAAATCAGATGATCCAATTGCATCGCATGAAACCAGGGTAACTTGTCAAGGACTGGCCAAAAGTCCAACATATGAGAAAACTTGACTCTCACTCAAAAATTCTTAAATTAACATAGTTGTTGTAATTCGCACACCATGTCATTGGCCGAGCAGTAGTTTGGAAATATTTATCATGCTTAAAAATTTAATACTACAGCAGATTAATAACTTTTTAATTAGATTTGTTGTTCCTAATTGATTTATTATCTACATTTTAGCAAGGTTTGTCATGATTGATAATTTTATGTTATCATATTTAAAATGCATACAGTAATTCCTGTAGATGTGTTATATGTTGGATTTTAGTTGGATTACATGTGATGTCATATGTCTTATTTGGTTTTATTGTATGCATTATAGGTTTGCACTTTAACTTTTGAATGCATGGGAAAAATTAATTCACATATTTTGTTCAGTCTGACAGTTTCACAGTACTAACCGATGAACTAGTAACCTCAATCTCAACTGAGCCAATCTCAGGTCCATTTGTTTTTACTATATAATGGACAGTGCATATGGTGTCTTAAACACGGGCACTAGAGAAAGAACATAACGGACCAGTGGCTAACCTATCAACAGAAACTGTTCAAAAAAAGGAAAAGTTGTATTAGCAAAGTTACCTAGAAACAATTGCTCATAGTAGAGTAACAAAAGTAACGCATGTAACATAGTTCAAAGGATATGACCATTCTATTACCAAAGAAAATAGGTAGAAGTACAAACCTCTGGAGAAACCTGTCCAGTATGAGCAGGCAGAACAGCAACATTCCCATTATACCTAGCAGATACTCCAGATGCAAAAAACGGAGAGATTCGGCCATCAGCATCAGGTGTTGGATGATAAAACGGGGTGTAGTAACTAGCAGATGGATCATATGATTGCCGAACCTGCATTAAAAAACATCCAACTAGGTTTACACAAGTTTTAGAAAGACATATCTACCTATATGTGAAAAATTGAAGCAAATTGATAATTCTTAATTTCATCGGGAGTAAGAACGCTCATTTTGAACCAATGTTTGTATTTGAATCCAAAATAAGTTGATATAGTCCAAACTGATTGCAGTGTTCACAAACCAGATAGCCCATTAAATTTTCTCTCTCCGATCAAATCTACACCATATCATCAGAAAAGGAAACATAAATTTAGGAGCAAAAGACAGTTCTTTTAGAGGATGGAGAAGATTCCTCAAGAGATTAAGATCAACAATCATTAGTTTTAAAGAAAAATTAGAAATAGTTAGAAAACAAGGATACTAGAAAAATAGGAATAAGCTCACCTTAAGTAAAGAACACTGATAAATTCTTTAGTAAAAAATCAAGGATAGTAGAAAAATACAACTACTCAACCCAACACAGTTTTAGCCAACCACTGAACATTTGCAGTTTTACTTGTTGCCAACTGAGCTCAAGTATATTAAATTCAGGATGAACCAAGCTTAATCCAGTCACAAAAAACAAAAAAAAGTTATTAAGTGCCAAACACAACTGTGAGATCACTGACTAAGGCACACAATTACCTACATGCTGCATCAGTATGACTCTTAGGAGCAGCATGGACAGATCATTCTTCACATTTGATTGTAGCCTTATTCTTTACTTGTTTTTCATTGTAATTCAAATATCAGTAGTCACTTGACCAACAAAATATTTCATGTGGCCACTTGGGAACCTCCTGCCTAACTGTCACAAAGCCTTATGGAATGGAGATGGATGACCATGAGGTTTTGAGAAAACAATTGCTTTTGGTGAACTTGCAAAGAGCCTGAATGAACTATCAGAAGCAGTATTCCCAAGACAGATGTTACTTGGTGTCGATAAATATATTAGTCAGACCAACATTCTCTTGTTTCAAGTCTTTCAACCAGCCAGTGACATCCAGCACCAAGCAAGGCTATAAATTTTGGTTTGAACTTTGTTACAAATGGAGGAACTTGCAGCTAGGTGATTGGGTATGAAGCAAAGGAGTGAACTTAAAGCAGACAGTAACACGATGACAACCCTCCAAAAGATAGAAATCATATGAAATCTAGGTTGGCCAACAAGAACATGACTAAATGAAATAAGACTCAATTGCTCTTGGCTGTTGTTGCAAAAGAAAGTTGTGAGATTCACGAAAGCATCCAAAAGATAGATTCTCATGAAAAGAAAGGGTAAACCAAGGTTCAAAATCGAGCCAAGCCGATGTTTTGGTCTTTGACTAGAACGATATTGTTTTGATATCGTGCCAATATTCTGATATATGGTGTCAATAGTAAATAGGAGGTGAAAAGAGGAAAGAGATGAAAAAGAAAAGGATAAAACAACTATAGTTAAACTCAACATTTGCTTTCCAAATGCTACGATTTGACATGATATGATCTCAATTTTAGCATATCAAAAATTATCGAGTGTTACATGACACAACGACACAGGAGACATTGTCTCTATGCCAAGTAGTATCCAATTTTGGTAATTTATCGAATAAACAAGTCTTAACAAAGATTCACATTTCCAAATTGAAGATACCAAGGATTTAGCCACTACCTAATTAGTTCCTTCGATGATCAATGCTACTGATTATATTCATACAATTGTCAAAAGAGAATAAGGTTCAATAAAACAACTTCCATAAAAACATACAGCTTAAGTGACCAATGTAAAGATTGCAGTTTGTCACCATACCAGTAAACTTGGGAGATGTGAGGTATCCAGTGCCTGGGGTTCTGAGGTTTCAACTGGTGCAAGTTGGCTCCCAAGCTGTAATACCAATCCTTCAGGTGGATAGGATGGTGCAGATTCAACAACAAAATTCTGATGAACTTCTGGAGCCAAACTAATTTCTTGGTTGGGTTGGTTGTATTCTGCAGCAAGTGATGCGCTATTGGAAACAACAATTTCCTTCTTTAAATAACTATCAGGGGCATGTTCAGAGGATTGAGGGTGTTCATGAAAGTCATCATCTTTGGTATCTGAGGATGTTTCATTGTTGCTGAAATCATAGGAAGCAAAAAAAAAGTCAGGAAAGGAAAAGTTAGTAGCAAAATTGACATACCTAACCAAGCCAAAAGGTATATTTCAATTGCAGAAGTATCACAAAAGTGTTTTGTTTATAAACCCTTATTGTCAAGCAGTTGATAAGCAAGGAACACATAATGACTTCTACCATTGCAAGATCACCGTCAAAAAGATATAATGATAATGTATTATTTTCAGTATTTAAAGCTTCATCCAATGATGAATGGAAATTATGACATGTTAAATGGGCTTAGTTGATAACTTCTATGAGTTCAATTTATCACATTCAAAAAAAATGTGTTGGTGTCATAAACTCAGCATTTCATGATTCAACGCAAGCAAAGTGAAGAGATATGAGAACAACTCATATGCAGATGAAATTAACCAAATAGTGCAACTAATTTAAAGAACCTTAAAGAATGGTGCTCGACAGTTTCATCAATCTCATGAGATGGTTCATAGTGTAGTTCTTCGACATCATCTCTGGAAGGGTCCTTGGAAACAAGCACATTCAACTGAAAATTGGCATCAAAACTTCCAAAACTCAAACCATGTCTTTGTGCCTCTGGAACCTGGAGATGGTCTGGAATAATCACATGCTTTATGTCAGATAGCTTCAGTTTCTCTACCTTCTCTTCTAGATTTACAGTGTCTTCTACTGAAGTCACCGAATGAGAGGCTGGCAATGACTGGGAAACAGCTTCAGTCACTACTGTTACTTCAGGTGTATCATTTGTGTCAGATGCCTTAGCAGGGTTCACAAGTACTGACTTTGGTTTCCACTCTTTGTTAGGATGAGATGCTGAGTAGAAAGTTAATCAGTTAGTCTACTTTAGATTTTGCAAAGTTAAGTATTAAATTAGAACTCAAACATAAAATTCCATGTGTCATAATAGACAATTCAGGTATGATGCTCAGACCAGATGAACCAAGAATTGCTCCATCTCACATATGTCAAATCTATTGCATGAGTAGCATTGTAAGTACAAATGTATGCAATACAAAATTCCAAGGAATCCAAATATCTGAACAGATAGTGGAATAATGGAAGCAAAAAAGGTAAAAATTTCCCGAGCAAACATTGAGATGAAACAGGGAGAAGCATAACTTCTGAAAAATGGGAAGAAATATTTCATTGGCCATCCATGCTAAATTTTCAATAGTTGTTATTAGAATTTGAAACAAAATAGTTAATTTAAAATTCTCATATTCAGGAAATGAAAAGAACTTTGACATATTTTTATTGATTTAGAAAAATCGTATGATAAAGTCTAGACAACTATTATGGTAGAGTCTCTACACAACTACTATGGTGAGATTTAGAGAAAAAAGGAATATTTAATAATTTATGTGATGAAAGAAATATGTAGTATAATATTGTTATTAGTGTTAGAGCTATCGGAAATGTGAAAAAATAATTTTCCTATTATTGTAGGTTTACATCAAGCACTAACTCTAAGTCATACCAATTATATTCTAGATAATCTGCTTAGTGTATGTTAGTTGCATATGATATTGTCTTAAATGATGAGAGGGATGAGACAATAATTAGGTTAAATTTGAAGCTTGACTTGTGAAAATAAAATTAAAAAGTAAAGGTTTCAAAGTGTATTGAAGTTTCATTCTTTGACAATTTCAATACCGTATTGCATGGTTTAAAATTTTGAGTTGTATTGGAGTTTCGATTTATAATCGAATACAGTTTCGGTATCCTATGGTGCTGTAACGATACAATTTTGATACTTTTTTAAATATAAAATATATTAATTAAAAAATATTATTATAATATTTGATTACTATCAATGCTTACTGTTAGGTTAAACTAATATTTTAAAAATTAGGATCGAGTAAAAATTAATTTAGAATTAACTAAAGTCTAGACATAATGATTAAGATAAGTAGGTTTAATTTAATTTATTTAAATCAGTACGAATTTTTTTCCTATGTATTTTAAGGAGGAAAAGAATAAAAAAATTAAAAATAAATTTTTCATGTGTTTAATATGAAAAAAGGAGAAAGAACTAAAAGGGAAAATAATTTTTAAAAAACACTTAAAATATTAAAAAAAAAAAAAACTCAACGGCCTAAAAAAATTAATGGTTAAAAATTATAAAGAAAATTTTTTTAAATTGAAAAAAAAAAAACTCAGCCTCGCGCGGCCGTCACAATCTAGTGCGAGGCCTCCGTGCAGCCACAGGGCCTCACACAGGACGTGCCGATGTCGGCGTGTCAGCGAACAAAATTATATGTTTTGCTTGTGTCGCCCGATACGGCACGAGATTTTAAACCATGTCATATTGTATTATATCAATGCGGTTTTGATATATACATACATATATATTTTTTCACTATTGCATAATATAGATCTATCAATATACATTTCCATCATTTCCATAATTAATAGTGAACTTGCAGTTGCAACATTAAACAATTGTTGCCTCACCTTCCTCATCATCCTTGGCATGCTCATAAAAGTCCTCTCTGACCACCTCCAGCCATCACCCACTAATGTGGTCTTCCATAACTCACCACACACTTCACTATTCGTTGGACCTAAGGTATGAATTAGGTTTAGGGTTTGTCTCTCGTCCTCTCCTCTTGACCCCATGACTATTCTAACATGGGTAACACAATAATAAAATCAACAAAATGCTTAAACCATGTGTTAATATGCACCTATCGAGAATTTATCGGCCATGTCACCTAGCACAGCTCAATACTTCAAACCTTGATTTCAAGATAAGTAAAATAAAAGGTGAATATATGAAATAGTTCACTAACAAAAAAAAACAGAATAATTAGGAAGAATGGACATAAAATTTTAGTAAATTTTAGGCATTTATAATATATTATTTGTAGTTTGATAGAAATTGTATGTATATCATTCATTGATAGGATGATCCTCCTTATACACAAAGATATATCCCTTAAAATTAGGGATGTGATAAGTATGAATTAATAACAATCCATCTAGGAAATAAATCCCTACAAAATATGGATAAAATAATAAGTCACCTAGTTTGAATTTCAACACTCCCCCTCAAACTAGGCGATAAATACTCTCCAAACCCAGAATCAAGCTCAGTTCGGTGATGTTGGGTCTGAATAGTGCCTTTGTCAAAATGTCAGCTGCCTAGTGTTTTGAAGGCACATGGCGGAGCACGATGGCTTTATTTTCAATCTTCTCACTAATGAAATGTCTGTCAATTTCCACATATTTAGTACGGTCATGATGAACAAGATTCTTGGCAATGGTTGACTGATTATCACACATAATTTGGATTGGATCTCTTGTTTTTAGCATGAGTTCCATTAGAATCCGTTGTAACCAAATTCCCTCACAAATGCCCAATGTCAGAGCTCAGAATTCAACCTCGGCACTACTTCGAGCAACAACTGTTTGCTTTTTACTACGCCAAGTGACCAAATTTCCCCAAACGAATGTACAATATCCAGAAGTAGGTCACTAGGTGAACCTGCCTAGTCAGCATCAGTGTAAACCTCCAAGGTTCGTTTGTCTATCTTTCTAAACATGAGTCATTTTCCTGGGTCCCTTTTTAGATATCCCAATATTCGAATCATAGCATCCATGTGATCAACTAAAGGATTTCCCATAAATTGACTAACGTAGACAACAAAACTTATATCTGGACGAGTGTGAGTTAGGTAGATAAGTTTGCCTACCAATAGTTGATATCATCCTTTATCAGCTTCTATTTCATCCGTCTGAGCCCTTAACTTGGTATTAGGATCCATAGGTGTATCAACTGGCTTACATCCACTCAACCCAATTTCTTGTAGTAGGTCAAGAACATACTTTCTTTGAGACACAAATTCCTTTGTGACTTCTAGCAACCTCCATTCCCAAGAAGTATTTGAGTTGTCCCAGATCCATGATTTCAAACTCCTTAGATAGGAGTGACTTAAACCTTTTAATTTCTAGTTCATGATTTCCTGTGAGGACAATATCATCAACATATACAGTTAGTATTGAGATTTTCCCACATGGAAAATGTTTAACAAATAGCGTGTGATCAGCTTGAGACTAGGAGTAGTCATCTCCTTTAAGGACTTTAGCAAATCTATCAAACCAAACTCTAGGTGATTGTTTGAGCCCATACAAGGCTCTCCTTAGTTTGCATACTTTTCCTTTTGGACATCCATGTAAACTTCTTCTACAAGATCGCCCTTTAGAAAGGTGTTCTTCACATCTAGCTGGATCAAGGGACAATCTAAGTTAGCAGCAATAGACAATAATACTCGGATGGTATTGAGTTTTGCAACCGGTGCAAAGGTCACCTGATAGTCAATCCCATAGGACTGGGTGTAACCTTTTGCCACCAGTCGAGCCTTGTATCTATTTATGCTTCCATCTGGGTTCTGCTTGACTGAAAAAATCCACTTACATCCCACAGTTCTTTTCCCTTGAGGTAGCTCAGATAGTGTCCAAGTCCCATTCTTTTCCAGGGTTGTGTATTCCTCTAGGATTGCCTTGCACTATTCAGGAACTTTTAGAGTTTCATACACAGAACTAGGAATACTGATCTTGTCAAGTGATGTCACAAATGCTTGGTACCCTAGAGATAGACGTGAGTAGGACATATAGTTGTGCATCGGATGAAGAGTACAAGATCTAGTACCTTTTCTGTGTGCAATAGGCTGGTCCAATGTGGGATCTGTCTGTGGAATTGGTTCTATTAGATCTTGCTGCTTTTCAGTTTCAACTTGGCCTCGAGTTGACTCATGATACAGCTGAGTTTCGTGCAAAGACGCAAGATATTTTCTCCTCACATAGACTTTCACTATATCATGGGAAGGTGGTGTGTTCTTTTATGGTTACGGGATAGGTGGCACATGTGATTGTGATGATGATGGAGGGTTGAGTGATGATGATGGTAAGATTGAGAAAGGACTCAGTTCAAGAAGGGACTCCCAATCCCAATGCTGCAATTCAATTTTGTTCTCCCCTGAATTGTGGTATTGTAGTATAGAATGTGTTCAAAGAAGGTGACGTCCATAGAGTGATAAAGATTTTGAGAGAAACACTTACAACCCTTTTTGTTGGCTGAATATCCCAAGAAAATGCACTTAAGTGCACGTGGATCAAACTTTCCCCGATATTGAGAGTGGATGTGGACAAATGCAATACATCCAAAGAATTTGAGAGGGATGTTGGAGACAAGTCTGAGTGTAGGATACAGGTTTTGTAGAACTTGAAATGGAGTGTTGAACTTAAGAACCCGGGAAGGGAGACAATTAATAAGATAGGTAGGCATTAGAACTACTTCCCCCCAAAATTTGGTTGGAGCGTGGACTTGGAAGAGTAAAGAGCGGGCTACCTCAAGTATATGATGATTTTTCTGTTCGGCTACACCATTTTGTTGAGGTGTATCAACACATGAACTTTGTTGGACTATGCTATTGGATTGGAGATAGGAGCTAAGTCTGGAATTAAAGAAGTCTTTGGCATTATATATTTTGAGAATCTATGTCAGCCTGGAACTGGGTCTTGATCATGGCATGAAAATTCTGAAAGATTTATATGGTCTTAAATTTTTCTTTCATAAGAAAAGTCCAACACAACCTTGTGTGATCATCAATGAAAAGTAAGAGCCATCTAGAGACAATAAGACTTAGATTTTTGAATGGTCCCCAAATGTCCCCATGAATGAGAGAGAAAGGTTGTGTTGGTTGATATTTAAGGGGTGGATAAGTGTGTCTGGTATGTTTAGCATATTGACATACATCACACGAAAAGAAATTAGGACTTTTATTGATAAATAATGAAGGAAAAAGATGTTTCAAGTAACTGAAATTTGAATGTCCTAATCCATAGTGCCACATCATAATTTCACTTTCATTATTAGATAGACTACTAGACCTAAAACTATGGATTGGCTGACCGTTGAGCTGGCTAGATGTAGGGGAAGATTCAAGAAGGTAAAGTCCTACATGAAGTTTAGCACTACCAATCATCTTCTCGGTGCTCAAGTCCTAAGAAACACAACAATCACCAAAGAACTTAGTTTCACAATTAAGGTCTCGGTTGAGCCTACCAACCAACACAAGATTACAAGCAAATCCAGGCACATAAAGCACAGAATTGAGATTGATATTGCTGGAAATTTTAACTCTTTCCCGTTCTGACCACTTTGGTACATATGCCATTTGCTATACGCACCATTAGATGTTTGTCACATAATGTAAATGTTGAGAATAACATTCTATTACCCGTCATATGTTCAGATGCTCCTGAATCGATGATCCAAGAGGACTTGCTTGTGTGGATTGCCATTGGATTGCTCGTCGACAAGTTGAAATTTGAACTCTTAAATAGATTGTTATGCTGAAATAACTTTTGGAGCATATCCAGCTGCTCTTTAGAGAAAGGAGAAGTCACAGATTTTGAATTTTCAGCAAACGCATGATGTGCCTTTGCCTCTCGGCTAGGAAACTTCCAATCGACTGGCTTTCGACATTGAAGATAATTGTGAGTGGTGATGGGAAGGAGACTGCCTTCTGGAGAAGAAGGCATAACACAGGACATGCCGGAGGAAGTTCCTGCCGTGTCTTGCACTGAAAAATCAGAGTTGGCCATGATCCTATCACACCTGGAAGTCGGCTGCTCTGTTTGTTGTTGATGATGTCAGAATGGAGATCGACGTTGCTACTGCTCGAAGAACCAGCAATCGCGAAATAGAGGTCGACGTTGCTGCTGCTGGAAGAACCAGCAATCGCGGAATGGAGGTCGACGTTGATGCTGCCGAAAGAACTAACAATCGTGCAGCTTTGTCTTGAGGTTGGAGGAAGAACTCGCTGCTAGGGTTTCTGTGGCGCAGAGAGGTCGAGAGGAAAGAGTAAGAAGGTGATCTCAGGCTAGGGTTTTTCCGGCTAGGGTTTCGGCTCTGATACCATGTAGTTTGATAGAAATTGTATGCATATCATTCATTGATAGGATGATCCTCCTTATATACAAAGATAAATCCCTTAAAATTAGGGATGTGATAAGTATGAATTAATTACAATCCATCTAGGAAATAAATCCCTACAAAATAGGGATAAAATAATAAGTTGTCTAGTTTGAATTTCAGCACTCCCCCTCAAGCTAGGCAATAAATGCTCTCCAAACCCAGAATCGAGTTCAGTTCGGTGATGTTGGGTCTGAATAGTGTCTTTGTCAAAATGTCAGCTGCCTGGTGTTTTGAAGGCACATGACGGAGCATGATGTCTTTATTTTCAATCTTCTCACTAATGAAATGACTGTCAATTTTCACATGTTTGGTACGGTCATGATGAACAGGATTCTTGGCAATGGCTGATTGATTGTCACACATAATTTGGATTGGATCTCTTGTTTTTAGCATGAGTTTCGTTAGAATCCGTTGTAACCAAACTCCCTCACAAATGCCCAATGTCAAAGCTCGGAATTCAACCTTGACACTACTTCGAGCAACAACTGTTTGCTTTTTACTACGCCAAGTGACCAAATTTCCCCAAACGAACATACAATATCCAGAAGTACTAGGTGAACCTGCCCAGTCAGCATCAGTGTAAACCTCCAAGGTTCGTTTGTCTGTCTTTCTAAACATGAGTCCTTTGGGTCCCTTTTTAGATATCTCAATATTCGAATCATAACATCCATGTGATCAACTGAAGGATTTCCCATCAATTGACTAACGTAGCTGATAGCAAAACTTATATCTAGACGAGTGTGAGTTAGGTAGATAAGTTTGCCTACCAATCATTGATATCGTCCTTTATTCAGTTTCCATTTCATCCATCCGAGACCTTAACTTGATATTAGGATCCATAGGTGTATCAACTGACTTACATCCACTCAACCCAGTTTCTTGTAGTAGGTCAAGAACATACTTTCTTTGAGACACAAAGATTCCTTTGTGACTTCTAGCAACCTCCATTCCCAAGA
>JBBUKS010000095.1:2952151-2962514 GCA_038050645.1 Hedychium gardnerianum | reverse complement strand
GGATGATCCTCCTTATATACAAAGATAAATCCCTTAAAATTAGGGATGTGATAAGTATGAATTAATTACAATCCATCAAATAAATCCCTACAAAATAGGGATAAAATAATAAGTTGCCTAGTTTGAATTTCAACATTATTCAATAAGAAAGATAAGGGCGTATTAATAAATATATAATAAAAAGGATATTGAATGGATGGTCAAGAAGAAGAGGAGTTTCATGATTCTTGTGATCGTCATGTCCTATAGGCTGAAAGGAAATTTTCATATTCTAAGAATATAATTGGCTCACTATATTATATATATCATCAAAGTGTTGGTTCTTTATCTACACATACAAAATTTAATATAGAAAAGATGAAAATATTAAGATAAATGTGTGTAGTAGTAGAAAGAATAAGGAACTGATTCCTTACCAGCAAAAAAATAACAAACAGTTTGACCAAAGGATGTTTGAGACATAGAGCATTGCAACTTCATATACTATTGGTTTTAAAATGCAGAAAATCAATGAGAAAGGAATTGAAAGCAACAAGCAAGCATCAACTGTGTTGCAAATTAGTATTAAGAATGATAAGCATAGAATTCAAAAAAAAAACATACATGCTGACAATCTGGAACTGATATAATTTCATTTCAGCCAGTGACAGTAATATGCATGAGAGCGAGATCTTATAGTTAAGAGTTACAAAAATTATAGTGATGGAGCTGACAAAGGGAAGAAAATAAACAAGGAGTACAATAGTTTTTGCTAGAATCACAGTCAGAATGACTACATATATGAGTTAATTTACTAAAATTCAAGTGTATGCAGCAAACAAGGGTCAGATAATAAACATGTGCCAGAATAGTTTTTACTAGAATCACTCAATCAGAATGACTACATAAGTAAGGCAGCTAATGAAAACGTTTTCAGGTCTACCTTTCTGAAAACCACTCAGATGTTGAAAGCGACTGCTGTAAGTAGATGACTGTCTACTGCCATTAGCCCCAGGGAAAGATGAAGATGTAACTTGGAATTTTTCAGAGGATATATTTGTTCCTGATCCATGTGACTTGATCTGTAGCAAAGCTCATGTCAGAACAACTCCAACCAATATTTGATCCTAATAAGTTGATTGCAGCCTAACTATTGCTTGTGTCAACTTCAGAGCATTGAGTCCTGGTTACCTGTTTTATAGCTCCTGACTGAGCAGAGTTGTGCGTATCAATAGATGGTACCACCACTGGCTTGTTTGAAGAGAATTGGTATATATCTCGTGCTAATTGCCCAGATGCAGAACCACCTTTTATACCTTTGGGAGGTAATCTCGAATTTGCAGTCTTAGTGTTTATAGCATCACATGCTTCTGCCAACACAATGCCATTAACACCAGATAAATGGGATAACTGAGATGACACAGGATGTTCTGCATTGCTGTGACCATTGGCAACACCAGAAACAGAGCTGAAAAGTTACAATTATTACAAAGAATATTCAAGGTCAAATATATTGCAATCATATTAGTCAAATCTAAACCAAAAAAAAAAAGCAACATTAAGAAAAAAAGAGAAGAATTGCTCATTGAAATTGACGATTGCAATTTTCATAGTTCAGTCTTTGCTATTTTGCATCATATTAGTAGAAAAAGGTTGCAGCTAACCGTTCCAAAGTTTTTGATTTTTTTCAATAACTAAAACACATAAAACTCAGATACCATAATAGCAAACTCAGGATTGTGGTAGGGGATAAGCTCTCTATATGAATAAGGTTGCCCTCATTCTCATTAGTGTTAATCAGAGAATGAAAAGTATTACTTCCTTAATAAAAAGTAATTCACAGTTTTGACACCTGAACTTACTACAGAATACAATAACGTACTTGCCGCATTCCCAACTACCAACTAAAGAAAGACAAATCTCCAACATAAAGTGCAAAATTGTATTGCTGTAGCAATGATATCCAAATCTAGCAGTAGACCAGCAATGGTAGGTATTCACTTGCCCATGAAATTAACCATCCAGAATACTTTGATCCAATCTACAAATTCTACTCAAGTATGATTAAAAAGTGTCTTCAAGGAATCACTTCAATATATTAAATTGTATCTCCATCACTCAGTTTTCAGTTTCTATATAATATACAAGGGTTGAAATCAATCATACTAATTTTAGTTGTCAAAAAGTAAAGACTAAGTCTACCAAATCATAATAATGACCAAATATTATCATTAACTAAAAGGATAAACTAAAAAAGCCCAAACAGCTGACTTTACAACTGCAGCCTCTTAATTTTTAGTTTTCCCTTCATCATTATTAATGTTTCCAATATTTTTTATGCCATTTTCTTATTTTTCTTAACCTTGAATTTTGAGCTACTTTACAAGAAAAATTAAATAATGAACGATGAGCCGATACCAAATATATTGTATTGCATATCACAAATATTTATAGTCTGTGGCAATGTGGCTTGATTGACTAAAGCATACACTCCCAACTTTTATCTAAGCTCCAAGAGCCTTTGTTCTTTAGTATAAGTACATCTTGGGCATTTAATCATGTTTTGGCGGCAATCATAAATTCCAAAGACATCAAACAATCTCAATATGTCATTCAATTATGTCACAATAATGGAGAGTTGCATCAGTTTCAGATTTGAGAAAATAATACTAAAGACAGTATAAAAAGGTAAAAACCCACCTCTTCTTTAGCTTTGTACTAGTTAGGTGCTCACATAATTTTCTCTCAAACCCAATAAATAAATAAAAAAACAAAAAGGAGAACTCAAAGTGTAAAAGATTACAGTATCTTTAAGGAAAACAACTCAGCATGAAGAGAAATAACAATATCTAAGTTCTTCCATAATGAATTAGCTACATTAAGCACCGAACAGATTCAGGTTTAATAAGTAAAAAACAAAAAAGAGAATTCAAAGTGTAAAAAATTACAGTATCTTTATGTAAAACAACTTAGCATGAAGGGAATAATAATATATAATTAAGCTCTTCCATAATAACAAATTAATTAACTACATTAAGCTCTGAACAGATCCAGATTTAACACGTACAATGGAGGAATACTTTGAATGATGAATGAATGATAAACACAAGTTGATACAGACACAATTAATCAGGTGTCCATCCTATGTAATGAAACAGAACATCTTATATTATCGTAGGTATCACTGCATCCTACCTTAACAGAGAACTAATCACTTGCCCAAAAGAAGAAACAAATCCTACATACCCTGATAGTGAAATTGCAGATTTATTGCCTGTATCAGGAGTGGCGGAGAATGATGTATTTGCTTTATTTGCACCTTGATTTAGCCCACTCTCCTTCCCTAATGTTGCATTTCTTCCAGCAGTGGCATCTTGTAAACAATGAAATTTCTGGGGGGTTAATATCCACTAACAGTTTCCAGCAATAGCAATTGAATACAATACAATAGTCATACGTGTTTTAGGTATGTTTAAGTTGCCCTTAAAGGTCCCAACAAATGAATTCAATAAAGATCATTAGGGAAAGTCCAGAATAGCATTATGAAGAGTATATGTACAAAAAAGGAAACAGAAAGCAAAATTTGCAAAAAGGCAGGTATCAATAGCATATCTGAATTTATATTGGATACCTTATCAGGAAAGTTCATATTCATTTAGTGTAAGATTTCTTTATGAGAGGTATCAACCTGTCTACTTAATATAAGTTAGACTCTGACTAAGCTAGCAAGACCTTCATATTTAAATGCAAGACACATAGAGTCAAGCAAGGCAAACAGAAATATAACAGCATAGTGCAAGTAGAACAACATAAAAGTAAATAAATAAAAAAATGAATTCATACCATTAGGCAATGAATGTGAATAGTTTCCTTGACCTCCCCTACCTCCTCCTCTCTGCACCCCAGCCCTCCACCTAAGCTCAGCAGGCTCCCTGACACTCTGGTGATAATAGCAAAACCAGTCAATCATGAAAAATTCAACAAAAGAGAGTATGACATGCCAAAAAAACTAGAATGCTCGATAATATAAAGACAAACCACAAAGGATTACCTCCTTTCTCTTGTCGCGCTTGCGTTTAACCTCATGGAAGGTGTCTAATAAGGAAAAAAACAAGCTTGTTATGATCTAGTAGAAACACAAGGAAATTTAGTAGATAGAATATTAAATGTAGGTACAGAAATATCCACTGACAACGCAATCAATTAGATACCCATCTGATAAAGCCATGCAGCTATTCTGAAAAATAAAGGACAAGAGACAATGCAAATAGGACCAATGTTCAAAATCTTCCATTGCATCAAAATGGCACAGAAAAAATATATCATTCTAGTGAATCATTGAAATCTGATTTTGATTGGCATAAACAGTATAACTTGTGTCACATATGCCAATAGCATCATTCAACGCCATCAGTCAGTATGCTTTGACGTCATATTCATATTTTTAAAACGAAGAAGAATATTATGAGTAAATCATATATTGTGAAAAAAAAAGAAAATCAGAGTGAACAAAATAGATCTGTAAACTTAATTTGAATTCATCTCAGCATGGTGTTACATATGTTGAAGCATATCGAATACTATATAGTACAATAAAACTTTACCTCATTGACTATCTAATTAGTATATTCTTATTTTTACGATTAAAATAACTAAAAGGGTATTAAAGAAGTGAAATCCATTTAAATTAGTCTAAGCATGTTTTGATGCATGCCAAATGCCAAAACCATACAAAATTGTTTCATTTTGATCAGGGATCAAAAACTCCGCCCATGACGAACTAGTCATGGCCGGTCCCAAACCCGGATAAAGGAGGAGGGTTGCGTTAGGTTGCCAGTCAGCGTTAAACTATGGCAAATTTCAATGAATTGATCAATTAAACATGACATACTCTAAACCTTGAATAAGTCTACTAGTGAAACCAGGTACATTCCCTCTTTCATCCAAATAAATGAACCCGTAAATCAGCAAAGTGAGCAAGAGTAGATGATATGGAAGATGGGACACCATAGCAAGAGGAGAGAAAGCAATTACCCCATTATACAAATAAAATGTTGATCAAAGCAATGATTTATGCCATTTTGGTCAGTTTTAGCGCAATGGAGGAAAAACAATCTAGTATCATTCAATATCATAGTTGTCTCATTGAGGGGCCCAAACAAGTTGAACAGGATTAATAATGAAGCCAATACAAAACTAGTTAATGGATGAACAGTGTATTCGATTTCTCAAAAACTAATTTTTATCTTAAAAAAAGCAAAACAATGACTGATCTGTCATAATACGAACCACCAACTTAAAGCAGCACCATAAATGTGCAAAACGAATACACAGTCAACACCCGCCCCCCAACCATCCAAATCCTATCGCCCAGCAGATATGGGCAAAGAAAGCAAAACGGAAAAAGCAAAAAACTGTCAGAACTAGCTAATTAAATTTTCGAGCCTGGATGGCAAACAAGTCAGCAATGAGAGGTAGGAGGGACAGGGGCGACCTTGGAGGAGGAGCTTCTGTGCTGTCTCGTTGGGATCCATGGAGCACTCCTTGAGGGTTGCGTAGACCTCCTCGTCGCTGTGGTTTCCGGCGATCTCCTTGATGTTCTGGATAGTCCGCCGGACCCCAGCGGGGATCGAAACCCTAGCGCCTCCGCCGCTCATCTTGCGATCCAGGGACGGAGGGAGAGCACGCGAGAGACAGAGACAGAGAGAGGAAACGGGGACGAGGAGGCTTTAGGTATAGAACGAGGAGATGGGAGAAGGGGATAGCGAGCGAGCGAGAGAAGAGAAGAGGGAGAATTGAAAAGAACTCTCGCCGCCCTTTTTTTGGGCCCTTTTATTTCCTTCTCCGATCTTGAGCGAGTTGTGGCAGCGAGAGCGAGTTGGGCGAATTAATTAAAAATTTAGCTTTAAGGGGGCTACTTACAAATTTGTTATAAATTTTATAAAAGATGAAAACTAATTGCTAAATATTCTTAATGCAGATAAATCAAGTCGGTTATTTTTAATTTGAGTTTATTTAATTATTTAAATAAATATATATTTAAAATTGTTGATTAGTAAATTTATATTATAAATTTATTTGATTATTTTAATTTTTATTTATAAGTTTATTAGTTTTCTTGTACATTATCTCCTTACGAATATTTTGAATTCTTTATGACTTATCAAGTATCTTTAGTTTTCATCGTGTAGGAGCACGACGGTGCGAGCCCAGCGCGAGTTTCCTTCACTCACTGTACGCTGTCGAACTTGTCTTTTGAGATCTTCGTCGGTGGGCTTGCGAAGGATACAGCCATGGGTTCGTTCGCTGCCCGTTCATTTGTTCTCTTTTTTAGTTTGAGAACTCATGCCTCGCGGCGAAGGCTTGTTTGTGTGTATGGATATCGCGCTGTTTCATTCGCAATCGTATTTATTGGTTTTCTGATATGAATGTGCTGCGATAGATGCAAAATTAGCTCTTTGTTTGATGCACCTTTCTTTTTTTTTTCTTTTTTTTTTTTTTTGCTTGCAGGATCGCAACTTTCTAAAATGGTTCTAGTTTCTTTCCTCGATCTTAGTTTACTTGGAATAGAAGTTCAAATCGTGTAAGCTGTATTTGTACGAATTAGGCACTTTGAGTCTTTGGGGTATATGTTTATTCGGTTTCTTGTATGAATGTGCTGTGATAGGTCCAAAAATGTCTTTTTGTTCGATTCACCTCTCATTTTTTCTTGCACGATCGCAACTGTACAAAAACGATTTTATGGTATTGTTTCCTTGATCTTTGTTTATCTAGAATAGCATCTCCAGTAGATGAAATGCAGAATATTCTTGTATATAAAACTATCATTATTAACCTCCTGATCGTGCAGCCTCTCCTTGTACAACTAGAGACGTTTGATTCTAAACAAGCCAACTTAATTCACAGTTTCGATAGTTACTATAACAAACTATCTTAATTAACTAAAAATGGGTTTGAGTCTAGTTATCCGTCCTGCAAAATTGTGGTAAAAGGTTCTTTCAAGCTAGAACTGAAGAAGTATTACAGATACTTGAAGCCTTTCTCATTTTCCCTTTTCGAAAAGGCTAACTGCCAATGTTAGTCTGAACTTAAACTTATTTGTATGCTAGTCATGTGACCTATTTGTTACTCTATAGATTCTTTATATTTCATGTTATTAAATAACACTGGTTAGATCTGTTGCAGCAAAAGATGATTATACTCACCTCAGATGTTTCTCATAATTCGTCTCAAAGTTATGTGAAGGTGGTAAATCACGAGGTCGGTTTATAATCGACCGTCAAATTACTAGGGGGTAGGAACAGTTTTTTCTCTAAAGGCATGCGTCCGTTGAGAATTGATCCTTACCCTATTATAATAAATATGTTACCCACTAACCAACTGGATACTCTCGTGAGGACATCACTGATTAGATCTGAAATCCGATTATCTGCTTCATTCTAGAAAGTATGCCTTTCACCAGGTTTATGGTTGCCAAATCTCTTCAATGTTTGTAAGTATTCTTATTGTATATATATATATATGCAATGTGTTGGGAACTGAAATATAAGATTCATAACCAAGTTTGTTCACTATTTGTGCTTTTCATGAGGAATATAAGCACATAGGAAACAATAGATAAGATCTTTGCCACTGAAATACTGGGTCCACCAGTGAAAGTTTGGAATATCATCTGACAATATGTCACAGAGTTCACTACTTGTGATAAGATCTTTTCTGCTTTCGCATGTTCCATGGCTTCTTGGTTTCCTATTTGTTGATAATGTTTCACGAGCATATTCCTTCATTAGATTATTAGCTACTGTGACCGGATGATTTAGATTCTAAGCTGTGCAATTTTGTTTTTGTTTTTTTTTTCAATAAATTTGCAGAACTATATGGATGAATACTGTTTTTTAAATATATATTATGTTTTTGCTTCTTTTATCAATATGAGAAGGGGAGACGGTAAAGTTATTACTGTGTGATTTGAAAGTTACGGATTCGAGTTTCAAAGTCATGTTTGTTTGTCTATTTCGGATATATTGTGTAAAAATTGTCTACTTTATAAATATAGTTTGTCTTCCACTTATATCATGGAATATTGCCCCTTTACTGAAAGGGTGTTTTTGTACAGGATAAAGAGTATAATGAATAAATTTTTAAACTATCAGAAGAAATAATTTGACTGAAACAATTTAAACTATATATCATAACTTCGATTGAATCTTTCCATGTGGAATCAATAAGCCATATTGCTGCGTTTTGGATATGACTGGTCTAAAGCTCTCAGAATTGGGTCAAGTGTCTTGTTATTTACTGTTTGATGCATTAGAGCCCAAAAAAAAAAGTCGATTTGATCATTTATGTCATATTGGATTGGACACGGGTCATCATGAGCCGGGTGTTTTGTCTGATTTATTTTTTTTAATAAGAAGTAGATTTAAAAATATTAATTATTTAATAGATTTGTATTAATATTTTTTAATTTATTTTAATAGTCCATGAATTTTTTTTATAAAATTTGACCGATCGTCTTAACCTGGTTAATTTTTTATTGTTTGTTTTATGAATAAAAATATACCTTTATGGGATTTGGTTTATGAATTTTGAAGAGCTTCCGATTCGTTCGTGATCATTTTTGCATCATTCGTTCGTGATCATTTTTTCGATGCAGATCAAGATCTACTTCGAAAGATCACTTTGAGTTTTACAGATTTCATATTTCTGTCATGTTTTAGATCAACAATGATATCATAGCATAATTTGTATTCTAAATGCATAAATAAATTCCTAAATTTCCTAAACGATGAAATTTTTTTCTACGCGCGATTTTATTGATGAAATCGCGATCTGCCACGCAATCGCAATCTACGATTGACGTTGGGTCTCGAACGCGACAGCCAGCCAACACCTCCAATACTGGCCGACGGATGAAACGATGATGGCGGCGTGGGTATCAGCGGCGGAGAAGATGAAGCGTTTAGGGTTTGTGTATTTTTTTATTTTTTTTTTGTTTCTGATGAAAAAAAAATGATGCACGGATGATGATATAGTTAAGCTTTTTTTTATGCACGTTGAAATGATGTGCATGTTTGAATTATATGTATGGATTCATGTCATTAAATTGCTTTGTGCGTGCATATTCCATTTAATAACATATTATTATTTCAACATGCAAACTTGATGTTTGATGAGCGTGCTAATGCAACATGTTATGATAATAGTTGTCACGGACGGAATGAACTGATGATTAATATATGAAATATTATCATTATAAGGTTTGGGATTAAATTCTGGCTAGTAGTCAGGTTCTTGTCATCTCTTATGTATTAGTCATTATTTGGGCTAGCTAGACTAGCCATCGTGATTTCTCTTATGTATTCGTCATTATTTGGGCTAGCTAGACTAGCCATCGTGATTTACTTCATCCGTGTTGGTCTTGAGACGGGCTGACGGGAGAGATGCTGGGAGCGAGCGTTTCGTCTTTTACCGCCATGCATAATCTTTTACTGTAATACGTATCAATTAAATAATTCATGCTGTTATTCAAATTAAAACGATAAACCCGTATGAGCGTTTGAGTTTGGGCAATTAATTGGGTCTGAGTTTGAATTAAATTGGTTTAAATTTGATTAAATGGATTAAATTTATTTTATAAGGCTCGATTTAATCAAATAGACTAGATCTATTTGAATCAAACAGATTTGATCAATTAGGGACAAATTGATTAATGGATCAAAATTAAATAAATGAGCTTAAAGATAAACCAGAACAAACATTGGTAAGACATCTATGTCCAACAAGGTGGCAAAAAATGAAACGGTCGCCCCACAGCCCGTCCCAGGACCAACACGGAAGAGATAAATCACGGGAGCTAGTCTAGCTAGCCCAAATAATGACCAGTGCATGGGAAATGATAGATTAGTTCTAACAAGAATAATAGTTCAGTGTATCAATCAACTGGAGCTTCTCAAATAAAGAAATTTATTTTTCTTATTTGTTTATATATTTTGTATATATTTGTTCTATATATATTTGTGAATTAAATTTAACCGGTTTTATTATTGATTTATCGATTTTGTACTGACATTATTATTTTCAATTCTAGATGCCTAGGATTAGATGCACGATGACTCGTCGCAATGTGCGACAAAATAAGCTAAGAGAGGAAATTGAAGAGATTGAGTATGAGCCAGTTTACGGACTTAGAGGACATATTGGACGGCTCGATCGACTGGTCTGAAAGCTCGAGAATGAAGAGTTTTCAATCATTGACAATTACAGGATCTGGGCTTTGATTAACTCATTGTCAGGGCATCCCAAGGTAGAAGCATATCATATATAGGGGCGCTTTTAAGGGCGTATCTCATAGGCAGAGTTATGTGTGGAGCTATTTTATAAT
>JBBUKS010000095.1:2913958-2934385 GCA_038050645.1 Hedychium gardnerianum | reverse complement strand
TTATTAGTATCACTATTTTAATCATCATGATAATTCCTGTAGAATCGGGTTGGACCGATTAAATATATAAAAATAAAAAAGAGACTCATCAATTTATTTGGTTATAATCTAGTTGATTATTAATTCAAGACAATGAAAAGTACTAAAAATCTCCTTCAAAAAGGCGGAGTAGTCTTTTACAATTTTGAGAGCATAGATTAGGAAAATAGAACAGTTAAAGCAAGTGTGTTGCCTCAAAATAAGAGGATATAACCTCTATTTATAGTAAAATGATCAAAGTGACCGTTTTGCTGATGTGACAATTATGGGGGTACCTCCATTGCTTGGGAGTGCCTCCAATGTATCTAAACTGATCCATTGCTGATTCGGCATCTCTGGGGAGCTTCCAAGCGTTGGGGCGCCTCGGTTGAACTGACGTGACTTCCATATATTATCTACTGCAACGACTCATTCGGTCGGGGCGCCTCCATTAAAGTTGTGGGTGAGGCGCCTCCGAGCATTGGGGGGCGTCTCCATTTAGTTGGCGGTCGAGGCGCCTCCAAGACATAGAGGCGTCTCGGGTCTTCTCTGATCAGCTTCCGAGTTGACCAGGCTCCGCTCGTCTTAGGTGATTGTCCAGTCATCCAGAGTTGAGCTCACTCGAACCCAACTCAGACCTTCTCCTCGAGCAGACTTCCTCCTTGGCTTCTCATCCCTCGGCTCGCGTCCTTCTCGCCTCGCGTCTCTTGGACCGCGTCTTTCTCGCTCCACCGGTGTACTCTTCCGCAGCTTCTCGTCCCTCGGATGCACTGAGCTCGTCAACTCACTTCCCGTGTTATCTTTCTCGCCCACTGCGTCTTCCGCTCGACTTCTCGTGTTTCTAAGTTCTTGCACACTTAGACACAAGGATCAAAACATACAAAACCTAACTTAACTCGATTGATCACATTAAAACTACCTCGGGGTACTTACAATCTCTTCCTTTTTGATGTGCATCAACCCAAGTTCAAATTAGGATAAACAAAACATAAAGTTACAAAAATATTTCAATTAAGTACAAAAATTTGTAATAAAATACAAGCAATAGTTGCAATTTAGTACTAATAAAAAAGCTGCAATAAACTTCCCCTTAACATAACTTTAGTTCTCCTTCTTGATCACATAAAAAAAAATTAGAAAAAATATTAAATAATAGAAAAAAATTGTGAAAAAATTTATTTAAGGATGTACATACGAGATAGAAATCTATGTATTTTTATCACAATTATTTCTAAGAAAATATTTTTTTAATAATTAAATCAAAAATTTCTCAAAAATAATTTGAATTTTTTTTAAGTTTATAAAAATATTAAATTTTTTTGTCAATGTTCAGAATTACCAATCTGATTCTAGAAAAAAAAAATCACAAGAAAAATACTTTTTCTTATAGAGGAAATTATTTTTCTTTTAGAGAATTAAAGATTTTATAAAATAATAATTTAAAAATAGGTTTTGATAGAGTAAAATCTTGTAATTTTTCTAAACATTTAAACTATAATGGTTATTCGCAGAAGAATCAAAATTTTCAAAAATAAGTTTCCGAAAATTTGTAATTTTAAAATTTTAATTTTCATTAAAAAATTCATAAAATTTATGCAACTGTCAAAAATGTTCGAAATTTTTTCTTGTAACATGTTTACAAAAAGTTGATGAAGATAATTTTACAAATAAAATATTAATAAATCAATCATTTTATTTTTTAGCATGCATATAAAGACAATCTAATAAGTTAAAATAGATTTTGGAACCCAAAATAAATTTCTACGGATTAATCAAGTATTTTCTAGAATATCATAATTTAAAATTTTTCTAATTTGGCTCCTATGATTTCTAACATACCAATTAAGCCCTCCATAATTTCTAAAATTTTGAACTTGATTTAAATTTAAATTTGAGCCTGCATAAGTTATTTGATCTTTTAGCTTTGCATTTTTAATTTTGAATTTATCAAATTCTGGGAGTGGACATGCATTTGCTAATTGAACTTTTAACTTAATATTTATTTTTTCAATTCTACATATTTTGATTTAAGCTTGCATAATGATCTAGACATCATTTTAATACTATGGTAAAGTTGTTTAGGAGGAAGCTTACGTACCTCACTTACCGTGTCGGATTCGTAGTTGGATGCTCCTCCTTCATTGCTGCTCTCTTCGGAAGTACCTCTCCCTTCATCGATGCTCTCCTCTTGATGACTGACCATTAGTGCTAGTCCACCATATTTCTCGGTCTCGGATTCTTCTGAGGACAAGTCATCCCACATAGCTTTGAGGTTTTGATGCTTGAATTTTCTAAGTCAATTTTTTTATTCTTCAATTTGAGTTGTCTTTGATGTGTCCTTCTTCATCGCAGTTGTAACATCTTACCTTTCTCTTTCTTCAAAGAAAGTTCTTAGCCTGCGACTTATTAAAATTATTAGTTTAAAAAAAGTTATTTAGTTTTCTTACCATATAAGCTTCTTCTTCATCAGATGAAGATTTTGAGTCTGGTTCATTTCTTCTTGCTTGCAAGGCTAAATTCTAATTCGAAGTGTCTTTCTCTTTTTGATCTGCACATCTAGATTCGTGAAGCTCCAAAGTTAAAAATAAATCATCTAATGTACTTACCTCCATATTCTTAGAGATGTAGTAAGAATCAATAATTGAAGATCATATCGGGGTTTTTGGAAATGTATTTAAAGTAAAACGTAGAGAGTCTCGATTAGTTACCGTTTCTTCGAGGTTCGTGAGCCCGATTATGAGCTCCTTGATCCTTGCATGCAAATGGGCAACTGACTCACCTTTCTCCAATTGGAGGTTACTGAGTTTGTTTTGGAGCACATCTCGTTTAGCCAACTTGGTCTTCGATGTTCCTTCGTGCAGCTCTAGGAACTTTTCCCAGAGTTATTTGGCGGAGTCGTAGGCGCAGATTTAGTTGACTTCTTGAGGCAGTAGGACGTTTAGCAGATGGAACTCTGCTTTATCGTTTGCCACAAAGTCAACCTGTTGCTTCTTATTCCATTCGCGCTCGTCTCTTTCTTCTTCGTTCTCATCTTTGGGTGGTTCAAAATCATATTTCATAATTAGCAAAATATCAAAATCAGTTTTAAAGTATACCTCCATTTTTCACTTCTAAAGCGAGAACTCCCCCTCGAACTTAGGTGGGTGAATGTTTGATCCGACCATTCTTCTTGATTTTGTTGCTAGGTCGGCGGTTAGTTTTTCGAGCGAAACTCGCTCTGATACCAATTATATGATCGGGTTGGACTGGCTAGAGGGGGTGAATAGCCTTGCAAATAAAATTAACACTTTTCTCTTGCTTGTTACTAAGTAATGACACGCACTAGTTAATAAAAAAGTAAATGCATAAAAATAAAGAAGAGGCTCATAGATTTACTTGGTTACAACCTAGTTGGTTGTTAATCAAGGCAATGAAAAATACTAAAAATCTCCTTCGAGAATGCGGAGTAGCCTCTTACAACGTTGAGAGTATAAACTAGAAAAATAGAACAGTTGAAGCAAGTGTGTTGTCTCAAAACAAGAGGACATAACCTCTATTTATAACAAAATAGTCGAAGTGATCGTTTTGCTGACGTGGTAGTCATGGGGGCGTCTCCATTGCTTGGGGGCACCTCTAATGGATCGAAACTGATCTATTACTGATTTGACAACTCTAGGGGCGCTTCCAAGCATTGAGGGCACCTCGGTTGAACTGACGTGACTTCCAGATCTTATTTGCTGCAACGACTTCTTCGGTCGGGGTGCCTCCATTGTTCCACAGCGCCTCCATTAAAGTTGTGGGTGAGGTGCCTTCCAGCATTGGGGGCGTCTCCATTCAGTTGGCGGTCAAGGTGCCTCCATAGGCTAGTGCTCGGGGCGCCTTCATCTCAACCGAGGTGTCTCAAGCGCCTCTTCTTCTGAGGCGCCTCCAAGACATAGAGACGTCTCGGGTCTTCTCTAGTCAGCTTCTGAGTTGATCCAAAGTTGAGCTCACCCGAATATACCTCAGGCCTTCTCCTCGAGTAGGCTTTCTTCCCGGATTCTCGTCCCTCGGCCCGCGCCCTTTTCGTTCCACCGATGTACTCTTCCGTAGTTTTTCATCCCTCGGATGCACCGAACTCGTCGGCTCGCTTCCCGTGTCATTCTTCTCGTTTGCTGCGTCTTCTGCTCGACTTCTCATGTTTCTAAGTTTATGTACACTTAGACACAAGGATCAAAACACACCAAACCTAATTTAACTTAGTTGATCATATCAAAATTATCTCGAAATACTTACAGTCCCTATCATCGATGAAAATTAATAATTTTAAAATAATAAAATATACTCTAATGTTTGTAAAATTAAAAAAGATAATTTAGAAAGACGATAAACTTTGGGCTGA
This sequence comes from Hedychium gardnerianum, assembly GCA_038050645.1. Taxonomy (NCBI): domain Eukaryota; kingdom Viridiplantae; phylum Streptophyta; class Magnoliopsida; order Zingiberales; family Zingiberaceae; genus Hedychium; species Hedychium gardnerianum. The sequence goes on along the minus strand of JBBUKS010000095.1, from coordinate 2,930,007 downwards.
AATGAAAAATCTCCAAATTATTTATATATATAATTTTTTTAATTTGTATACCTTCTCATACTTGCAATTCACCTTCCGAAATTGGATAAATATAAAAATTATCCCTTAATTTAAAAACCATTTATTTTTCTTATTATTATCTTCCTTCTTTCAGGTCTCTTTCCGTTTCGACTTCAGTACATTTATCAAAGTCTGTTTGTTAGACATTTGTCGCACACTTGCTTTCTCGCTCTAGCTCTAGCCTTTTCCCGTGTTTTTTTTTTCGTTTAGTGAGCCCGGTGATCTCACCGAAGGTGACCATTGCCTCGTCCGTTTCGCTCTATAAAAGGCCTTCCAATATGGCAGCTGCTTCGAAGCAGATATGGAGCGTCTCCTTGCCGGCACTTCGTTGAAGGTTAGGGCTCCGATCTCCAAATCACCCGCCGTCAATCGCGAGCGCAATCTCTCTGTTAGGCGCGGGTTTATGCAGCTCGCCGTCCCCGGCCGGCGGACACCGGTTCCTCTCCGCTGCGTGAGGTGGGATGAGGTGAGGATCGTGCTTATAGTGCTGTCTTGAGTGAGGAATGGGAATATGGGATTATACTGCTTTATTATTGCCTAGCTTTGAAGGGGAGCCTTGTTGGTGTAACGGTAATTGCTGCCATATGACCTGGTGGTGATCACTGGTTCGAGTCGCGAACAGTCTTTACATGGTAACTGCGTCCAATAGATCTAACGTGGTCTTACCTTTTCCCAGGACCTATATTGGCGAGAGTTTTGTGTACCGGGCTCCTATTATTGCCTAGCTTTATTTATTTGCTATTACTAATCTGAATTGGAAAGATTGAGATCACTCTTTGAGTTGTTCGGTCTGTCATGAGCTTTTATTTGGAAATTGGAATATGTTTGCGATTTATAATTTTTAGTTTATGCTTGTTTATTTGGGCTTACAGTTGGTAGATTGTGCAGATTGTCTAGTTTTTCTTTTTTAGGTTACGTCATTGGATTTAGATCACCTTCAATTTGTCCGTTGCAATTCCTAAATGGGAGATGCTAGTAATTCGCTTCATTTAGTGGGACACTTTCCTGATTTAAGTGCCAGATCTACTTCTTTCGGCACAGTTATGATAGCCAATGGTGTAATGTCGCATAGGAAGATCTTGATGGTTTTTCACTTTAAGGATGCTTAGTTTGGTTTGTCGGATTGGTTTGACTTTTAGAGTTCGGGCTTCAACTAACACGTAGATGGTTCTGTTGAAAGACTGAACAATGCAGTTAATCATCGTGTGAACTTGTCGGATGTTAGATAAATCATGACTAGATATCAATTTGATGCTTGTAATCATATCTAACTCATCCTCCGACAAACACTTATTTCTACTAGTCCCCCCAAAAAGGTTTGTGGCAAAAATTTCAACCTTTGGAAGCATATCCTTGATACTTACGGTATGATATGTTAAATGTGATGTCAGATAAATAAATTTGATGTTTATAATCACATCTAACTTAGGCTTCAACAAACATGTATTGCTATTTGTCCAAAAAGGTATGTGGAAAAAATTTCAACCAATGAAGGCATATCCTTGATACTTGAATTATGGCGCATTAGGTGCGATCATGTATAGATTATGACTGGGTATGTATTTGATGCTTATAATAACGTGTTACCGACAAAAACCCTCATGGCTAGTAGTCCAAAAAGTTTTTTTGGCAAACATTTCAATCAATGGAAGCATGCTCTTGATACTTGGATTACGGAGCTTTAAATGTGATGCCTAATAAATTATGAGTAGGTAGAGATTTGATGCTTATAATCATGCCTAACTTATACTTTGACAAATATCTATGTGACTACTAGTCCAAAAAGGTCTCTAAAAACATTTCTATTAATGGAGGCATTTCTTTGATCCTTTGATAATGGTGTAATAAATGTGATCTTGGATAAATCATGATTATGGATTCGATCTTATAATTGGTCTTTGGCAAAAATTTCAACTAACGGAGGCATATCCTTGATACTTGAATTATGGTGCATTTAATGTCATGTAGCAAATAGCATGCGTTGTTTAACTTGTAACTCTATTGTGAAATTGGACGCTCACTCATACCTAGTTCTTTGACTATCAATACCGTGCATTCAATAGACACGTGCGGACTAACTCTCCTTGCTTTTCAATCTCAGATATCAAAGTGTTATCGTTGTGAGAACATTTCCGATGGCTCTTTTATGTTGCTTATAGAAAATTCAGGAATGCCTACATCTTTCCTCTTCTAGTTAATGCAAGGATTTTTGTCTCATTTGATAGAAGAAATACACTGTGTATAATCAAGAACAAACTTATCTCAAAATAACATTGTAACTCAAATACAATCAAAGGAACACAAGTTACTTCAACCTATTCCTACATCCAAGAGAGAATCCAAAGCTAAATGATTTGAAAGCAAATGTACAAACAAATATTGAATACTCTTAAAAGAGCACTCTTAGTATCTCTAAATTTTTTCCCCTTAATCTATGGATTAACTTGTTATTGTGTCCTAATTTGATACGCATTGGATGGACTAGAGAGCAACACTTAAGTGCCTTGGTGATTAGTAACCTGCAAACTTACTCGCTAATCTATGGATTGACTAGAAATTTGAGAATCTTTAGTATGGTGCATCTGCTAATTTTTAGGATTTTTTTCCAGGGAAATACTGCTGAACAAGGTATCTTAACTTATCAGAGTGAGGAATTTATAAATGCTGTTGAAGTTAGACAATGGGAATGTGGAAAGTCATTAAATTATATAGCTGCAAAGCAGGGAATCATGATTAGAAGACATTATTGTCTTGGACATGCTTCTAATGGTACAGCAACCGAGGAGGATGCTCCTCGTAATATTTTAGAACAAATTATATGGGACAAGGAGGTTGAAGTTGCACAGGTATTTTAGCATCTTAGGAAAAGCTTTTGTCGTAGAGACTTTATCATGGTTATGACATTCTCATTATCTTATAGTATAAACAAGCAATACCTTTGGAAACATTGAAGAAAAATATCAAGAATGCTCCTCTTGCTAGAGATTTTATTGGAGCTTTAAGAGAATCTTATTTGCGGACTGGTTTTCCTGCGCTTATAGCTGAGGTTAAAAAGGCCTCACCAAGTAAAGGTGTCTTGCGCGAAGATTTTGATCCTGTGAGTTATTTTCTTCTGCTACTCTTATCTCCCATGCTTATGAATGATTGAATAATGAGTCATTACACCAAAGTAATCTGACAGTAATTATTTTTCATCTATGTGAAAGTTTATTGTTCCTGCGACTGCAATAACATGAATAGTTTATCCTTGATCATGTCAGGTGCTAGGACATGAACCACAACTTTTTTTTTCCAAGCATATTTTTTCATCCTGAGATTCCACTTTTTTGCTCAAGGAATTGTCTGGTTCGTTTTTTGTTCTTGAGAAGTAAAGGTTTGTTCCTATTTTGTGTCTACTTGTTAGCTGCACCATACTAACAGATGAAAAAGCAGAAATTTTAAGAACTTTTTGAAGTCAATAACCTTCTTTATAGGCTTTTGACAGCTTGTAAATCTGACGAGTAGGTTGAGATATGGTTTGTTATTTCTTGTGTTTAAACTGAAGATTATCTGAAATTTACCTACTATAAGAATCCTTGGAACCTTAGAAGCTCCAATTTTATGATATATATTTTCTGTTTCTTTCCAAATTCAAATGTTAGACATTTTAATATAAAACTATGTATAGGAAACCTTTGTATGATATTAAGTCTGCTTGGAGAAGTCATTCTCCCAGACATAAACAACTGAATATTTACATTGTCTCTGTTGTGGAACTATATTTGATTCTCTGCAAGTTAATGACAGGTTGAAATAGCTAAGGCTTATGAGAAAAATGGAGCAGCATGCCTAAGCATTTTGACAGATAAAAAATATTTTCAGGTGAGTTCTAAGTTCTAACTACATTATTATGGCTGTGATCTAATCTCAGACTTTGCATCTCTATTGAACATGTTCATCTCATTTACTTTTCAACGATCTTTTATCAAATAGGGAAGTTTTGAAAATCTTGAAGCTGTACGTAAATCTGGAATTCAGGTTTGTACAATGTGATTTCTTAAATGTCAAATTGACTTAGATAGATTACTTATTTGTTGGCTTCAATGTATTGAGTAATGCAGTGCCCTCTTCTGTGCAAAGAATTTGTCATTGATTCCTGGCAAATTTACTATGCTCGTTCCAAAGGTGCAGATGCAATTCTTTTGATTGCTGCAGTGCTACCTGATGTTGATATCATGTACATGACGATGATCTGCAAGGAACTTGGTTTAACAGCAATTGTTGAGGTATATGCTGAGCTTCAATGGATAACTTATTATGTCTTTACATATGGGAATTCCTTCATTCTCCTGTTCTGAGGATTAACTGTTCTTCACATGACTTTCTGCCCTTTTGAATGTTTAAGCTCCATCAAATCTCTCTTAGGGGAACTTTATAAGTAATTTCCAGCAACAAAAATGACTAGCTAAAAGTGATTCTTGTAATATGGAAAGCAATTCACGAAAAAGGTTTTTTAGCTTATAATTTTAAATAACTTGTTGAAATCGTAGGTGCATAATGAAAGGGAAATGGATCGTGTTTTGCAAATAGATGGAATTCAGCTTATTGGAATCAATAACCGTAGCCTTGGTATGACTCATTTCTGGTATATTGGTATTAACATCTCAGAATAAGAATCTGATTCATTTTAAACAGTATTTATCAGCCTGGTGATTTTCTACTGATTGCCAATTGGTTTCTGTTGCAGAAACATTTGAGGTGGATATTTCCAACACAAAGAAACTTTTGGAGGGAGAGCGCAGTGAACTAGTTCGGAAAAAATGCATAAAAGTAAGTCAACAATGTTTATGATAAATACATAAAAAATCAATTTTAAATCCATAGAACCATTACTTTATTTGTATTATTGTTTCTAGTACAATTTTTTAACACAATTTCCGATTTAATTTTTTGATCCAAGTGTAATGTGATATGCTAGATAACTTGCTCCAAATAGTTGGAATGCACAGGACTTTATGCTCATGAAGGAGAATTTTAATGTCATAGTAGATTGGAAAATAAATCCGAAATTATTTTGGTATTTCTTTGCTAGTTTATTACTCAACATGCTAATTATAGGAATTCAGGGATTAGTCTACTAAAATATATTTTGTTGAATTTTTGTGTAATAACATCTATTGAGGAAAAATTTCGAGAAACACGTTTGAGATGGTACAGACATGTACTTAGACGACGAATAAATGTCCCAGTTAGGTGATGTAAAACAATGACAAATACACACATCAAATGAGAAAAAGGAAGACAAAAAAAGACTTGATTAACAATAATAAAACAAGATAAAATTTATTTAAATATAGATGATGATATAGTAGGGGATAAAGTCCAATGACGTAAAAGGATTCATATAGCCGATCTTACATAGTGGGATAAGATTTAGTTGTTATTGTTGTTGTATACAAATATGTAGGAGCAAGTCATGTTAATTTATTCTTCAAGCAAACAAATGCTCTTGAATTGTTTTCGTTAGGATAAAATTTTGGAAATTCGTGAGCGGACAGAATTGTTCGAGTTTTTTTTACGATTAATTATTCTGAGTTCTTTCTTAATCCACAAGTAGGGATCTCATGACAATAAATCTCGCTGCATTAAAATATGAAATATGTTTCTTCTTCATTCTATTGATTCCTCTTACTATCTCCAGGTCGTTGGAGAGAGTGGGTTATTTATTCCTAGGGATATTTCATATGTACATGATGCCGGGGTTAGAGCGGTGAGTCTCCTCACTTTAAGTCTTAATTTGCTAAACTTATGTGGCCTCGATGTTATATCTTCAATGCCTCGACTTACTTTATAATATAAAAATTTCCTATCTTTCATCTAGGTGTTGGTCGGAGAATCTCTCATCAAGCAGCCTGATCCCGGAAAGGCAATATCCGGACTCTTTGGAAAAGATATATCGAAATAAAGCTTCCCACAACTACTAGAAAGACTGCGGGCTCAACTGATGAGCACTAGGTTTAATATGTAATAAAAGCTTCATTGATCAATGGGTAGTCGTTTGTGTCGTGTACTTCTGGATTAGTTCAGTTGGTTTCTGTTGAGACTCTCTAGTGCAGCTGTGCTATTACTGTTTAAAATTTAGTTTTTACTTTTAAATGTATTTGGTCATTTTTTTTTTAAATTACAAATTCTAATTAATTTTGCAGAAAAAAATTGCTGAATTATCGTATTAAAAATGTATGATTACATATTTAAACGGGCCACCATATGCGTACGGTAACCTTGGTCTGCCGTTTGCTCTAATCAGCAAACTGGAGAATCTCCCAATAAGAACGGTCCCGATCCTTGTAATTGGAATAATGCCACGACGTGCGCCGGAGTTCGTACAACTATCCTGTTCTATCACGGATCGTACGAATCTCAACGCAGTCATTGACGCCGATTAGGGATGGAGGAGTTCGTGGAACATTTTAGTTGAAATATTCCGACAGTTCACCAGAAGCGCTCTTTTTTTTTTTTATTTGATCGAGTGCGTACTTATCTTGAATCTTCTTCTCCGTTCTCGGAGAACCCACCGAAGCTTAGGGTTTTGTGGCCGCTTTGGGTTCGCCGGAGATCCCATTTCCTCGATGGATCACGGCGGTGGAGGATTCTACCGGAACGAGGCGATATCCGCCGTCCAGGACGAGGACCAATTGTACGGGGAGGACGACGACTACGACGACCTTTATAGCGATGTCAACGTCGGGGAGGGGTTTCATCAGACCTTCCACGGGGGAGATGACGTGAGGAGGTCCGGGGAAGAGAAGCGAAGCGATCCCCTGCCACCGCCACTGCTGATGCCTCCGATTGTGCAGCAGCAGTCGGTGGTAGAGACTTCAGAGAAGGTCCAGATCCCTGGTATCGCAGGAGAGGCAAAGATCGAGCGTGCTATTGTTAGATCTGGAGGTTTCCAGGAACAGGGTTTCACGGGAGGCGACGAGTCGATGGTTGCGCCAAGACTGGCAGCGCCCCCTCCTCCACCACCGCCTGTTCCGACTGGTAGGCCTGATATCGGCCAACTTTCTGGTGGATTTCAACAGATCCAGAGTGTTAATGACAACGATAACTTCCAAATTGAGAGTTTCCAGAGGCAAGGAGGTCGTTTTGGGAACGAGGGTTTTCAGAGGCAAGGAGGTGGTGTAGGCAATGTTGTTCCCGTTGTCAATGCTAATGGAGGGGACGTGGGTGGAAGTGGCGGAGCTGGTGGGACTACTCTTTTTGTTGGGGATCTCCATTGGTGGACCACTGACGCAGAGCTCGAGGCTGAGCTCTGCAAGTACGGGCAGGTGAAAGAAGTGAGATTCTATGACGAGAGGGCAAGCGGAAAATCAAAGGGATACTGTCAGGTTGATTTCTATGATCCAATCGCTGCGACTGCCTGCAAGGAGAGTATGAACGGACATATTTTCAATGGAAGGCCTTGTGTTGTTGCCCTGGCTACACCATTCTCTGTTAGAAGAATGGGTGAGAGCCAAATGAACAAGAATCAGCAGGTGACAAGCACATCTCAACCACCGGCACCTCCTCAGAAGGGTAGAGGAGGTGGTGGGCCTCCAGCCGGTAACAATTTTGGACGTGGTGGAGGAGGTGGCGGTGGTGCAGGAGGAGGCAACGGAAATTGGGGAAGAGGTGGTGGAATGGGAAACCGCGGGCCAATGAATAACATGAGAAACAGGATGGGTCCAATGGGTGGAAGAGGTATTATGGGAAATGGCGGCATGGTTCCACCACCACCACCGGCTTTACATCCTGGTTCTATGATTGGTCAGGGATTTGACCCAATGGGTTATGGAGTGGCGATGGGGAGAATGGCTGCTGGTTTTGGAGGATTCCCTGCTGGGGCAGCTGGTGCTCCTTTTCCTGGAATGATGCATCCATTTCCTCCTGTTGTGGCTCCTCATGTTAATCCAGCTTTCTTTGGACGGGGGTTGGCTCCTGGTGGCATCGGAATGTGGTCTAATCCCAACATTGGTGGTTGGGGAGGTGAAGATCAATCAAGCTATGGGGACGATGCTGCTTCTGATCAGCAGTACGGAGAAGCCAGCCACGGCAAGGATTGGGTGGCAGAAAGAGATCGATATGGTGGTCCTGAAAGAAGAAATGAAAAGGAGAATGAAATGGGTTCTGGACAAGATTGGCCAGACAGAAGACACCATGATGGGAAGGAAAGTGATTCAGGGAGAGAAAAGGAGATGAGTAGGGAGAGGGATAGAGAGCGAGAAAGGGACAGAGATAGGGAGAAGGAGAGAGAAAGAGATAGGGAAAGAGTACGAGAAGGTGATCGGCATCGGGATGATAGAGACAGACATGGCGACCATTATAGGCACAGGGATCGTGGACCAGAGCGTGATGATGATTGGGCCAAAGGAAGATCATCTAGGCCTCGCAGCAGGTCACGGGAGGTTGAAAATTCAAAAAGGCGTTAGCATTCACCTTAATGATCCAGCCTCTTTGCAACTTTCTCAACACAATAGATATTTTATTAGATGCTGCTTTGATTGCCGGTTCCAGATACTTCAGTTTGAGAACACTTATAAGGGCATGGCTCATTCACTTGACTGAAGAAGTAAGCATCCTTCCTCCTCCTATCTATTTGTTGATGCTAATAATAGCTATTGTGAGCATTTTACAAGCACTTCATACGTAAAAGAGTAGGTAAGTTGTTTGAGTTGCTTATCCTTTGGTGTTTCTTATTGGCACTTATTTACAGGAAGTCATCAATAATTTCAAGTTATCTCTTTTCCTGAATTTTAAATGAATAATTAGAATGTAATCATTTCCCTGGAATGGTTATTAGGTTTAGCAGTTCTTTTCAACTAGCCAGATAAGTGCTCTTAAATATATCTCCCATTTCATAGTTTAAGGCCCAATTATGACCAATTTTGGAAATATATTTAACAGTACAAACTTAGTTAACAAATAATTACTTCCTAGAATAATTATTCAAACCTGGACCTATTATTTCGATAACTTATTCCCAAAATAATCGTCCCTAGTTTGATATGAGTTAATAAAAAAAAATCTTGTAACTCATAAAAATTAAAATTTCTTGATTTTATTATTTTTTAAAATTATTTTTCTAAAAAATTAACTGCATCATTCTCTTCTACTGAAGAAAACTCAACTCTAAGTGTGGTTTCATTATCTTCAATTGGACGTCCTTTCCAATAAGGAACAATAGTAATAGCACCTACATTTTAACCTTCAAGGAGCATATTGTTTTAGATGCTCCTTCAAATTAGTGAGGAATATACATCTTCATTTATCCTTCTCATCATTGAAAATTAAATTGTGATCTTATCTTTCTTTTTGGTTACCTCAAGTACAATTTATCATATTAACTTAACATTTTATAATAATAATTATTTGGTGCAATTTCTTTATTTGCTTCTACATGTGTTTTATATCAAGTCAATGAAAATTCAATTGTGACTAGTAGACGAGAAAATAAGCTCTCTTGGCCAACGTGCTTTAGGGTCATGAATAGTTACAAAATGACACATATAAATGGAAATCTTAATAGATTTATTCATTGTCAAATGAATGGCTTACATTCGTATTTCATTCTGGTTGTTTTGTTCTTTTGAAATTTATTAAACTGAAGGGTGCTATTAAATTGAGGAAATATTGTTAAACTGAAGGTTTCCTAAATAAATGGATTAAGAACCCTTTAAAAGGCTCTATTATGACTTCATCTTGGAAATATAATTAACCTTCCAAAGTTAGTAAAAAAATTAATTAATTTCTAAAATAAATAATGGAATTAGGATATATTCTCTAAATAACTTATTCTCGAAAATAAATATTGAAATTACCTAATTTACTGTAACTTAGTTAAATTATTTAAAACAAATTTTAGAACACATAAAAATTAAACTTTCTTAATTATATTTTCAAATTTATTTTTTATCACATCATTCACCTTGCCAAATGAAGAAATCAAACCAAAAAAAACATACAATAAGAATATAAGACATTCATTTGACTATTGACTAATTAATCGATACTTTCATTAGTATCTATTCATTTATAGTAGTTATTCATGATTCTAAGGTTTGTCCCTTTTTTATAAATATTTGACATCCAATTGAGATTTCAACTGAACTGGTACGCGAGATACATACAGATGTTAAAAAACAAATTTACACTGAGATTTTATAAAATATCTAGTGATATGATGAAGTATTCTTTTGCATTCATGAATATGATTATCTTATAACAATTTATTTTGAAGCTTTGCTTGACTACTTTATCTAGACATTGTGAGAAAAATTAATTTTAATGGATGGCTATTTAACTGATCAATTTTGTTAAAAGTTAGTTTATTTTTCAAATTAGTGCATTGACTAACTTACTGGAAGACATTGAGCCGCTGAATTAACAATGTTGAGTTGCGCTTGTCATGATTCTTCAGTTTTGCTGTCAATGAGCTTAGGATTATCATTTCCATTTTCCATGGCTAACTATTATAGACATGCACACACTATATTCTTGCCTCATGATTAGTCTAAAAAGAGATCGTGCTCCTTGAAGGTTAAGTCCAAGATGGTGTTAGTATTATTCTTCTTATTGTAAATGATGCCCTAATTGAAATGCTGACAACTCCCCTAGAATTTTCTCATTGTAAGAGATGATGTGATTTAAATTACAAAAATTAAAATTCGGAAGTTTAAATTTTTTATTGGCAGTAAGATCTATTTTTGACTATGTCATGTAGCGAGTCAAGTAACTTTAATTATTATTTTGGTGAATAAGTTACGTAGAGAATAGGTTAATGTTTGATTGGTTATTTTAGGAATTGGTTGTTATCTACCAAACACATCACAAATACCCTAATAAATGGATATTAAATTCCTATCCTTTCAATGATAAAAAGTATTGTTGGTTAACATCAAATAACAAATGTGATGACAACATAAGAGTCAACTACTAATAAAATTACCAAATTATTATAAACACAACTAAGAAATAGGATTTAAGGTGGTGGATATCAGCAGTATTTTTTTATTTAAAGAAAATAAATAACAGAAAGGCCCCTAATTACTAATGTTCTACATTAGTAATTGGGGTTGAGTAACTGCAAATCAACTTGGGCTTGGGATAAAATATTTTTCTCTAGAAAATGTTCTGGGTAGACTATGAATTAAAATTTGGATTTTGGGATAGTTATCTTAATCTACCTTTAAGGTCAGATTATATTTGGTGTGAACTTTACTGCTTTCAGTTGAAGGTCTGTTTGAGAGATTGCTTTCACTTGATTATCAATGTTAGTGACTTATCAAATTTTCAAGAATTAGTATAATGTCATGAATAGCTTAAATAGATGGTTAAATTTTTTATATGATCTGCATAAGCATGGTACGGTTGTTCAACTGTACTGCTATTTTGCTGCCTCCTTCCACTTTAATAATGTGCTTGTATTTGATGGACACTTGGATGCATTTGTTAGGGTTACTTGGATGAAGATACGAGGGAGGAAAAGTGACACAAAAGATGTATAAAATCATAAGTTCCATATGTAATTTTATATTTCTGTTTCCCCTCCTTACTTTCTGTCCAAGTAAACAGACCCCTATGCCTTGTTTATCCTGGAGGAAGAATTCATTTCCATGGACGAGCGCAATTTTTAAGGTGGAAATGGATTCCTTCCTCCATTTACCCACATTGAAAACTTGGAGGAAGGAAGTTAGATTGGTTCCTGCAGAATCCTTTTTCTGCCATCCCCAAATTCAGATGGAAGTTAAGGGATTCTTTGGAAGAGATCACAAAATATCTCCTTTGCCTCAAACACTGTGCAGCAAGGTCGGCATCTGTGCAGTGAGATGCTTCTAGGTTGAGGCTGTGATGTGGCAACAAAGCGGCTGTGATGAGAGGTGGAGGCTCTGCACTGAGATTGGCAACAGTGTAGTGAAGTCAAGCTATATTACAAGATCAATGGCACTGTGCAGGAGGCACTGTGGTGTGGCGCAACAGAGACAGTTGGTGTGGGCAGAGACAAGCATAAGATCTCTGCACAACAGCGAGCACAAGGTCAGGATGATGAGCACTCTTCTCTAAGGTGATAACAAGCATAAGGTCATAGATCAGGCAACACTGAGTGGAAGAAATAGGAAGGGAGGAGGTGGAAGTTGGACTGCCTGGCCAGCGGCCAGAGTTTTCTGCTTGATGAAGAACACGTCCGAGCAGCCACCAGAACAAAATGAGAGGTGGCGGCTAAGTGGATGCACCAAGAATGGATGAAATCCCTAATTTCAGAAGTAATTTAGTCATTTGAATCTCCTTTGATCTTTTGTTTCCTTTAAGGTAAATTAGGGCGATCCAATTTTTATTACCTTCCTTTCTTTTCTTTTATATCTTGAACTTGCTTCCTTTTCTTTTTCCACATTTGAATTATTAGTGTTTCCTCATTTTCTCTTCCCATTTATTTTTACCTCCTGATATTTCATTAAATTATCATGACCATCGAACATGCAAATTTTGTTTAAAATCTCCATAAATAGCTTGTCGTGTTGTAATTTGTAAAGATTATTGCTTGAAAGAATTCTAAGACTATTATAGGTATTTGAAAATTTATTTGGGCAATGGACTTGATACATGTGACCAATCAGTCTCATCTCACCAACTTCTCTCTAGTTTCATCTCCTATTTTCCTTCTATTTTTGGTTGGATGGACCTGTTAATTTCAAATGCATTGACTCTTTATACTTCTTTGTCCTTGCAGCTAGAAGATGATGCTTTTATCGCCTGAGCTACCTTTCTGGTGACTCTGCAGGCTGTAGTCATCTTTCAGTAATCAACTAGTCTCCCACATGTTTGGTACTTAATTGTTTTTTTTAAAAAAAAGTGAACTCTGTAGTGAGTGTGACCTTAGAAATGATAGTTTGGGAGTTTACTAGTGTGATTACTTTGCTGAGTAGAACTCTAAACTAGTTTATGCTTGGAAACATTATCATAGTTGCAGTTCTGTTAATATCTGTCATGCATGTTGTCCAAGCTGCTTTTGGAGATGCAGGGTTAGTGAATGTGGTCCATCAAAGGGCATGACATGATGGATTTTAACACTATTCATGACTACCTTGGGCTTCATTCTTTTCTTATTATTGTTTACTTTCCCTTGTAACCCTTGTTGCTTACACATGCTTATTTTTCAGTTTTGTAACTGGCTTAGATGTGTTAGGCAGCGTCTTTGCCAAAATATGGTCATTATTTGTTTTTGTAATACTCTCCTCAATGTCAATGTTTGTCATATCAATTAATTTTTTTTTTCCTCATTGAAACGGTACACAAGCAATTCTGGAATAGTAGAGGTATTTTTTTTGTAGGTGCTTGAGCAAAGTTCTGTTTTGTTGATTTCACTGTTTTCCATTGCATGTTTCCAGTGTAAGCCATGTGTATTTTCCTGCATTTTCAAGTTCTAGTGGTACAGTTTGTTTTTCATCAACAGCAGTCTAAAAAAATATTTTCTATTTTTCACTAGAATTCAATTGTTGTTCATCTATATATATTTAAAATTATATCTCGATAGATTTGACAGAAAATGCAAGATGTGAGATCTTGATAGATTTGAAGTAAGAACGGATGTGCAACAATGTCTCTGAGAGCGAACTTTTTAGCAGGTAAAATCCTGACAATAAAGGAGGACAAAATGTCTAAGTAAAAAGTCTTGGAGAGTGAGCTTCTGATAGTTTGAAGTTTTAGCACGTTAAGGAGAAGTGAATGCTTGGCATGAAGTCTCAAAGTTGGTGTTCTTGACATATGGAACTCCTGGAGTTGAACACTTTAACGGTTTGAAGTCCTGGAGATGGATATGTTGGTAGGTTCAATGGATGTCGAAGTTCATCTATATGTCTGAAGAGTTGCTAACTTAGTTGACCTAGATTGAGGAAGACTCGAAAATGGGAGGTTTCCATGATTTCATGTGAGATTAGTGATTGAATGAATTGTATTTTGTATTTGAGCTAAAAGCATTTCTACTTATGCTGGTACTTGACCAGAGAACAAGTGTTATAGGTCTAAGTCGATGTCTTTACTTGCAAGATCAATCGTTGGATATGTATATTCAATCCCTATGAATAATCTTCGGTCTGGTTATTATCATATATAAATTTTCTTATAATCCATTCTTTATATGTAAAAGAGAAATACATTTGTACGACGTATCCTCTATGTCTGGAAAGAATTAGTTTTGGAATTAGTGGATTCAAAAAATGACTCTCATGAGATGTGGAGTAGAAGTTGGAGTTGACACGCTCTTATTAAGGCCTTGTGTTTAGAGCATTCAAAAAAGAATTTGAAATTATACCTAATGTTTATTGATTTCCTTTTAGACACTCCGCGACCTCAAACCCAAACAAGCTTAATTTTATGTCAAGCGGTATGACTAATTGATGAGAAGATTAAAATTTAAATCTTGGTAAAAGGTTGGCAGTAAAAGGTTTTAAATTTAGTATAATAAAAATAAAATATATAGAATTAAAATTTATAAATTTAGTAAAGTAAAAATAAAATATATAAAATTTAAATTTAATAATAATAAGGTAATTATTAAGATAGGAGATAGAGTTTTAAATATTTAAGAAGGAATTAATAAATATGACGTTTTTAATATATAAGTGTGCTTTTGTTGTGATAGTAGATATCAAATCCCTTAGTTAATAGGATGAAATTTTTTAATTGACCTATTAGGCTTGCTTGGATTGGGGTTTTAAATTAATATATATATATATAGAGAGAGAGAGGGGAATTTGATACATATATACATGTATATATATATATATATTTTAATTTCTTTAATTTAAATACACTATCATCTAAACCTTAAACATGAAGCTCTAAAAAAAATAAAAATATACGTGATACTAACACTTTGTGCATGATTAATAAAATCTTATATATATATATATATATATATATATTATGTTGTTCATCTCCCGTGTCTATTTTTATATTCATCTAGTATATTTTTTTTTTACTTCTAAATATGCCTTAAATTATAAATCTTAAAACTTATAAAAAAAATTATATATATATATATATATTAGCTTGCTGTACAGTTGTAGCAATTACGAAATCATAGCTGCTACACAATTACAACATGTGTAGCTGTTATAACTGTGTAGTTGCTACAACTGTGTAGTTGTTATAATTATATAGCAAACTTTTCAAGCCATAACTTTTGACTTGGATATCAGAATGATACAATTTTTTTTTGAATTATAGATCCCTGAACGAGTTTCGATTCAAAAAAAAAAATTGTTTCATTTTGATATCCGAGTCAAAAGTTATAACTTTCGAAAATTTGCTACACAATTATAGCAGTTACACAGTTGTAGCAGCTACACAGTTGTAGCAACTATGATTTCGTAGCTGCTACAAATATATAGTAGCTACAAAATCATAACTGCTACAACATAAAAAATAATTATAATTGTAGCAGCTACGAAACTGTAGCTGCTACAAATGTGTAGGAGGTAATGTATGTGTCAAATGCATGCATGTGTTAGATAGAGACGATGTATGCATACTGTACTGGAGGGACAGATGTGTAATTTTTTTTTTTTTTAATTTTGACGGGGCACTGCTATGGTAAAAAATTGTTAAAAAAAATTTGACGGGGCACTGCTACAATGAAAGTCACGCATGGTCGTGTATGAGCAATTAGGCAGGATATCAGTCCTCTCTCTATATATGATTTCGTAGTTGCTACAATATGTGTAGTTGCTATAATTGTGTAATTGCTATAATTGTATAGCAAACTTTCGAATATCATAACTTTTAACTTGGATATCATAATAAGACGATTTTTTTCTGAATCAAAGCTCGTTCAGAGATCTATAATTCAAAATTTTTTTATCTCATTCTAATATCCGAGTCAAAAGTTATAACCTTCAGAAGTTTGCTACACAGTTATAACAGCTACACAGTTGTAACAGCTATAGTTTCATAGTTGCTACAACTGTGTAGCAGCT
>JBBUKS010000095.1:2871474-2886048 GCA_038050645.1 Hedychium gardnerianum | reverse complement strand
AAGCGTGAAGCTAACACTAGCCCCCAAATTATAAAAATCTTTCTAAATGATAGTTGTCCCTATGGTACAGAGAATGGAGAAGCTCCCGGGATCCTTCAACTTAGGAGGCATTTGATTTGATATGAGAGCACCTCAGTTAGGGTTACCATTTCGCCACCATCCTTCTTTCATCGGGTTGATAGAATTTCTTTCATGAATTTGATAAACTTTGGCATTTGTTGTAGAGCGTCCATAAGAGGGATCTCAATGCATAGTTCTTTTATTTTTTTTCCAAAAACTTATCAAATTCTGCATCCTTCTTGGCTTTTAAAATTCGTTGAGGGAAGGGTATCGGCGATACGTATCTACCCATGGGGCTCCTCTCAATCAGTTTGTTGTTCTCAACTTCCTCTTGGATATGATCATTTTGCGAAGAGGAAGGAGTTGACTTTCCGATTGGCGTACGCTTAATCCCTTGTGATGTAACAGTCACTTGGGGTTGTCCCAAGGTCTGTCCGCTCCTTAGTTCAATGACATTGCAGTGCTTAACTGGATTTTGTTCTGGCTTTCCTAGAAATGATCCTTGTGGTCTTGAGGAGGTAATAGGTATTTGCGCTACTTGATTATCAAGAATCTTCAAATAATTTTCAACGTTGTCCATTCTCTCACCAAGTTTCTTGATGTCATTTTTCATTTTCAACTGAGTAGCTTGAATCTCCTCAAGTATTTTCTCTAATTTTGAAGGTTGTGAATTTTGTTGAAAGCTTAATGATTGCCCCGTTTGCTCTTGGTTGTTGTTGTGATAGGAAAATTTTGGATGATTTCTCCATCTGGGGTTGTAGGTGTTGGAGTATGAGTTGTTGGGTCTCGAATTGAAATTCTCTATTGCATCCACTTGTTCAAGCTGAGCCAATTGTGCAGAGATGGCCCCAAGTTAGTAAGTTTCTTTTGTGTGCTCCATATCACCTCATAACTTGTACTTATTGCATTCATCGGATTGACATTCATAGATTCAAATTTCTTGGTGAGAGCATTCATCTTAGCTGAGATTATATTCAAAGTGTTTACACCATGTATTCCGGTTATCTTAATTGGGTTGCTTCTCTTTGACGCCCACTGATGATGGTTCATTGTCACACTTTCTATTATTTCTTTGACTTCATCAAGGCCCTTGTTCATTAAAGCTTCGCCAACTGCGGAATCCAAGGAAATCATTGTTTGATAATTGATTCCATTGTAGAAAGTGTATATGATTAACCACTTTTCTAATCCATGATGGGGGAATTGTCGAAGAAGTCCTTTAAACTTATCCCAAGCTTCATAGAGGAACTCCCCATCATTTTTTCGAAAGCTAGCAATTAGATTCCTCATGTGTGCGATTTTGCTTGAAGGATAAAACTTCTCCAAGAAGACTTGTTCGCATTGCTCCCATGATGTGATGTTGTTGGGTGGCAAAGAATTTAGCCATATTTTTTCCCTATCCCTCAATGAGAATCCAAACAACAGTAATCTGATAGCCTTTGCTGCAACTCCATTCATCTTCATAGTGTCACATATCTCGTAGAATGTTTCTAAGTATTGGTTGGGGTATTCATTTGGTCCACCCCCATATTGATTCTGTTGCACCATAGATATTATCATTGTCTTGATCTCAAAATTATTGGTCTCAATGGAAGGTCTAGTGATGCTAGACCTGAGGTCTCTCGCATAAGAGGTTGTGTAATCCTTTAGCAATTTGTTTATCATTTCAGTCAGACTCGCTCTTCTACTAAATGTCTCTACAGATTTTTTCTTCTCCTAAATATTCTGTCAATCTCAGCATCAATAGGCAATAGATTTCCTATAGTTCTGCACATATAAGAGCAAGTTCCAAATCAAGATTTCATTCAAAAAGAAAAATGCAGAATTTTTGGATTATGTATATGTGAGTAAGCAAATTGTAATATTTTTGGCCTATGTGTATGTAAAAAGAACAAAACTATTCACAAGTAAATAAAATATAAAATTTTATTAACAAAAAGAAAAGTATCTAGAGTAACTAAATCACTTATCAACTAGTGTTAATCGCTATAGTCTCCTACAACGACGCCAAAAACTTATTACGCTACCGCAAATGCATGGTTACGTCGTTAGTAATAAAAAATATCGAATCCACAAGGACTGAGGTTTAATCACTAGTGAGTCTATGAAGCAAGTTATCTAGACTATCGAATTGTTTGAAAGCTTGTGAATCAAAGAGAGAGTGAGAGAGAGAGTGTGTTGATTGCTAGAGAATTGAGGAAGGTTGAGAGTATTTATAAATTTGAGAAGATTTGTCAGAAGATTCTAGGCTTTCGGTTTCACTATGATGCTAGATAATGTCCCTAGAACATGTGCATCTCCTTATTCTCCATACCTATACCTATGTAGTAAAGAATTAGTCAATATGTCAAGGTCATTATCCCAAGAAGTGGTTAATAATCGATACTCTTTGTCACTAAGGGTATAGTAAGTCCGATTGTATGGGTATCCTTTATCACTAAAGATCCCCTAGTTATCCAGCCTAGAAGCAATCTTAAAATAGGAACAAATTCTTCACATCTACATGCATTACTCACATACACATTTCATCAAATATGTATACGGCACAACATACATAGCACAAGAAGTAGGAATTTCAAAGAAACAAGGAAATGACATAACCATAGTTCATACATCATCAATCACATATCAGAATTACTCCCTAATCCTAAAATCAAGAGTATCTACACCATAAACAAGGAGGTTAGACCCAAAGATAATGAATAAAATATTCTACAACTCAAATCCAAAGAAAGGAGAAGAGAAAGCTTAGTCGGTTGTGGCGTTAAACTGGATGGAGAACAGACACAGTCATGCCCTCCTGGCATGGCCCTGGCATGAATTCTGCTGGGGCAGAGTTTTGATTGGCTCATGGGAGACACGACCATGTCTCAGGAAGACATGGCCATGTCAGCTTGAAGAACACGGCCATGCCCAGGGGCACAACCATGTTTGCTGATTTTCCTCCAAAGCTATCTAATGTTTATTTTTGCTTCACTTTTGCTCCAAATCGCATCGTGTCACTGAAAACATGCAAAGAGTAGATCTCCGAACAAAACAAGATAAAAGCATGACAATATAATAAAATAGGGTGCGATAATGTAGATCATAATCAACGAATACAAGAAGATGTGCGTCAAACAATGCATAAAAATATATATAATCTACACACATCACTATGTGTGCAAGTTGTGCTACTACTATGCTAAGAAGCTACCCGACAACCTACGCAAAAGTCATACTCTTGTTTTTGGTATATTCAACTTCATAATTGCATATTAAACTATAAATATCATACTTGTACAACCTTGCTTCTTCAAATGAACTACTTTAGTGATTGCCCAATGAAAGCGATTGAAGGTCGCGAGCCTTGGAGTAGTAGTCGCCGGGCTACGAACCAAGTAAGAGGAGATTGTTTCTTTCATATTTTCTTTTATTATTTCGCTGCTACTTTGATTGACATGAAAAGAAAAGGTTTTAAATGAACGAGATTCACCCCTCCCCCTTCTCTCGTCTCTTACGAACCAATAGAATGGAGGCGCCCTAATGTCTCGAGGCACCTCAGTTGTATGGAGGTGCCTTAGATGCCAGCCGCTAGAGGCTCCTCATATGACTCAAGGTGCCTCAAATGCCTAGAGAGTCGTTACGTAGTGGATAAGAAGCGAAATCTACGTTAGCTGACTTGAGGTGCCTCGAATGGTTTGAGGAGCCCCCAATCCGCCAAATCAACAAACGAGCCATTGCAACGAGGATAAAGTTTGCCTTGTTGGAGCCCCCCCCCCCATGGTGCCACATCAGCATGACGGCTATTTTGACTAGAACTCTATAAATAGAGTTCTTACTCACTGTTTAGTTGGATGCACTCTGTACTTCATTTCTTATTTTGTTTTTACTGTTTGTGCTTTCAAATGGTGTAAGGGGTTTCTCCACCTCCAGTTTGTTGTTGAAGAAGGAGATTCTTTAGTGTGCTTACTAATTGTCTTATATTAACAACCACCCAGGTTGTAACCAAGTAAATCTCTACCTCTTACTTTCTATTTTTGTTATTTTTGTTTAATTAATTAGTGTGTCCTTGCTAAGTTAAAGTAGCAAGAGAATTAGATTTTTTGTGTAGGTTATTCACCCCCCTCAAGTCGGTCCATCAAATCCTATAGTAGTGGCTAGATTTCTGGCACTTGAAGCACACGATGTTCTCTTTGTTCTTCCGGACTCCTGGAATCGGTTCCTCCTTTGCCGCTTGTTGTGTGGTCTAAATCTTCTGAGTATGTTATTTATTTTTGTAGTGTCCTCTCTCCCTGCACTTAAAACATATAATATGGAACTTGAATTTTAAATTTAAATCCATACCTTTTGCTCCCCCTCAATCTTCGACCTTCTTGCTCTCTTGACGATTAGTCCAATCAGGAGCCCTTCAGGCTCTGATACCGATTATAGGACCAGTGGGGATCGATAGAGGGGGGATGAATATGGATCGTTCACTTTCTCATTTTCGTCGTTCATTCATTCTTTTTATCAGAGTTAGTAGCAATGGAATATAAATAAATTAAAGAACAACTCGAGGATATACTTGGTTTCCAACCCCCAGGGTCAGTACATCCAAGGCCTATGCATAGGTGGAACCTATCCACTAAGTCTTCTCCTTTACAGAACTTTTCTAGAGGTAGAGAAACTTCTTACAAAATTAAGTACAATCACAAATATAAAATATAGCACAAGTATTTAATTAATAATAAACAAGCATTTTGCCGAGCCAATCCGGAAGTCCTGAGTGCAACACACCCCTCTTGGAACTTCCTCGGATGCAGAGCTTCAAGTGTTGATTCAAGTACAGAGATGAAGAATAGTAGTAGTGAGATTGATGATTCGAGCTATGTTCTTGAGGTCACTTTTATAAGACTTTTTTGATCTAAATATCTTGATCAAACTTGATCCCCATGACCAAGTTTATCGTGATCTACATTCTCATCATTATCATGTTTATTGGTCACCCAAAAAACATTTTTGGTCTACATAACCAAGACACATCATCGATCTGAGTCTAGACTCGAACCCAGTCAACCGAACCCAATCAGTCTATCGATCCTTGGGATCAGTCAACCGAACCGACCTAGGTACGATTTGACTCGAGTCAAGTCTGGTTTACCCCAGGATCCTACAAGACATGCATACAAACACAACAAGCAAAGCCTAATCCTATAAGTCTACCTGACATACTAGGCTTACCTCTTATTTGGAGTTCCTCCAAGACTTTACCGCCTAAGGTTCCCTTAGGATCAAGCATAATCCTGTAAATCTACCTGACCTACTAGGCTTCTTGCTTGGAGTTCACTCCTCTAAGACTTTCACCACCTAAGGTTCACTCCCATAGGATCAAGTCTGCCAAGCATCCTGCTTGGACTTGCCACATGTTAAACATCCGATCATCCTTGACTTGCCTGGATTTTCTCTTGACTAACATTCGGTTCTCTCTTAACCTACTAGGACTTTAACTTGTCAAACATTCGATAACCCTTGACTTGCTTGGACATTTTCTACCTAGTCATCCAATCAACCTTTGACTTGACTGGACTTTACCTTTGCTAGTTATCCAGTCAAGCTTTGACCTGACTAGACTTAACTCACTTCCAAACAACAAGTCTTGTTTGGATGGGCCCTTAGTCAAACTTGACCCAACATAGGTATATTTTCAAACATCAAAACCCTGGAGTCTAATTGCACCAATAGTAAGGACGTGTCCGTTTTAAGGGGACAAACTTAAGTGTCGATCCGATTAAGAGTCATATTCGAGTTTCGAAGTTGAGATCGAACATTTACTATTTAACTATCAAACTTAGAATGTTTATATCATTTTATTGTATTTCTATGCTAACTCTATTTTGTAGGGTTCGAGCTACCAAAAGGTAAGTTCGGTCGAATAAATGGTCCGAGCAACCAAACAATGAGGTTTCATCAACCTGAGGTTGATGTGACATAGGCAGTGTGACATGTCAGTTGGAGTGTTCATCGAGTTGATGTGGCATCTGATGTAGATGAGGATAATCCTAAAGATGTTGATGTGGCAGAGGATAGACATCAAGTAGCTTAGTCGAGATGGGCTTCGTCTTGCTGACGTGGCAAAAGATAGACCTCGAGCAGCTGATGTGGCAATCAGATAATGCAACGAAGCAGACTCAATGACATTCAGGTGACCAAAAAACATTGTTTAGGCAATCGAAAGAGCCAAATCATCTATGGACTCAAGATAAAGGTTGACATGGCAGGTTCAGTCGACCGATAAAGGCATTCGATTGATAGATAAACCATATCTAGATCTGATTATTGAGGTGATCAGACGACCAAACAAGTGGATTAGTCAACCGATAAATCTTTATAAAAGAAGGCTCGACCAAAGGCTTTAGAACATCAATTCAAATGCTCTCAAGCCTTCGTCTCATGCAAAAGTAAGGTCTCAGCACTACTATGCCCTCCGACAATCAACGCTGTACTTTTATCCATCTTCGTTGTCAGTAAATTTAAGGTTTTGTAATTACTTATTTTGTGCATTCAATTCAAAAAAAGAGAGGTAAAGTGTTGACACACCTTTACATTTGTAAGAGACATTTTTTACCTCTGAAAAAGATTTGCGAAAGGAGAAATTTAGTGATTTCTCAATTATAAGTAATCCATGATCAGATTATGGGCCTTAGAGTAGTAGTCCAGAGGACGGCGAACCAAGTAAAAAGTCACTTATGTGTTTTTGTTTGTCTTTCTAATTTCCGCTACAACTCTCAAAAAAGTTTTAAAAGTTAAGTTTTTATGAGCAATATTTAACCCCCCCCCCCCCTATCACTTTTCAATGGTCCTACAATACGCCACCACCAATGCATGATGTCGTTTGCAAAAGAAGAAAAGAATTGTGAGATAAGAGTAAAATACCCTAACATATAGAGAAGCAATAAATCACCTATGGATTCTAGACTAGAAGATGTGAATAGGGATAGCTTGAAATAGGATACAAGTTGGTTGTCTAGAAGAGCAAAGACTAGTATCACTTGTCTTGTAAGGCTCGAACACTAGAGGCAAAGGGGCAGTGGGCTCGGGCGACTTTCACATTGAGAAGTTGGGGGAGTTCAGCCTCTCGGTTAGATGAAAAATGGAGAGGAGAGTTCAAATGGGGGATGAAGAAAAGTTGTTTCCAACCTTTAATGGAGGAAGGCATGTCGGTCAGAAATTGACAGTCAGGGCGAGCCATGAAGTAAAAAGACCTAGGTTTTGCCATTTTAATTAAAAAGACTTAGGTTCTACATTTTTAATTGATAGAAGCAATGGAACAGAAGAGGCATTAGGGGAAGGTCATGGTATTTGAAGATGATAACTATGCTCGCTAAGATTCTAAATGAGTTAGGAGTGAGCTGGTTTAGCGAGATTCTGAAGAAGGTTGTGAGGTGGAGATAGACGGAAGGAATAGGAAGGCGAAGTCCTCCTTCGAACTAGCCTACAAAGAAGGTGGTCATACCAGAAGGGGCTTGATGGAAATGATGCAAAGGGTCAGGAACTTCTAGTTGGATTCCTTTTGCCACATATTCGCCACTATGGATTGAAAAATGATGAGACAAGTCTATCTTGCTTTCAATGGTTTCGAACCATGGACGAAGAGTAACGGAAAGGTTTTCATCCTTGGGCGAGGAGAGGAAGTAGGATGAGAAGAGGAGGCCATGGAAACAAAAGAATAAGAAGGGAAGGACACAGAGTATTTATTAAAGGAAGGAGAGGAGCTGCTGAGGAGAGCGAAACTGAGAGGGAAGAAAAATAGTAAAGTAGTGAGGAGACAGGAACCTAGGTTCGGGTATTTGAAGACGAATAATGAGAATGCATCAGGAAAAAATGAATGGACTACAGGGATCTCAAGGTTATTAGAGGGTCGAGATTTATATGAAACATGAATAATAAAGCAAGTCAGGATTTGATCGGATTTGCAAGGCAGATGAACTCTGCTCAACACGCGGATGTTTTGATCCTGGTCTCGATATGGAAAAATTTGATAATTAGGGAGCCATTTAGATTTACAAATAAATCTAAGTTTTTGGAAGTGCCAAGATTTGATATACACTTAACTGTTCAAACCCTCGAGTTGGGCCCAATATGTTACTAGAGGATTGTCAAAAAAAATAGATTTTACAGCTCGAGATAGCCGATCAGAATCCCATAAAGTACTTGGCTTGGAGTTTTTGGATTTGTTACCGTATCAACAACCATGCGATCTCAGGCTATTCTTCTTGCTGTTTACGGTTATTCAGCCCTAACTTGACCACACAATCTCAATTATGGCATGCCACTCGTTGGCCACCTAGCTTTAGACTCGGCCACTCGGCCTTACTCCATTGCTCAATTGCACGGGTATATGCAAGAATATGATCTTCATAATACCATTCGTTTAAAGGGAGGAACATGTCACTTAAGACATATCCAAGACTCAGTACATAGACATTGACAAACGTGACAATTAACAATAGTTATGATCTATGTTTAATGCTCAGATGAGATAGAGTCTATTACTCTATGGATGAAAACCATTCGTTGCTTGACAATATTAAAGAAAAGCTAGTCATTACATGCTACAAACAATGGAGAAAGGTTAATGGGTCTTATGGCCTTACAAAATTAACCCCCCAAGGATAAACAATCATCCAGTAGTAATCTTTCATACATCATTTATAGGTAGTTTTAAATAAAAACAACTCCTTGGGGGCATAGTTCAAGGTCCAATTGATATTCAGGAAAGAGGAAGCTTCACTAAATGGAGGATACCCAACTTCCTTAAATTGAGTCATACAATTGTCGAAGCCCAATTGTAAAAAGGTGAGCATCCGATTAGCTAAGGGTTGCTCACCTCTTGTTTGTCCCAAAAATGGGTTTTGCACTCCTGTTGTCATTCTTCCAGTCATTCCTCCTCTTTGGCCGTAGTAGCTTGTTAACTTTTTTCAAATATGCCTCATGGAGGGAGGCGCTTGCTAATTTCTCCAGCACCTCTTCTTTCACTGCCTCGACTTCTTAATCTTGGCTACACAACTTAGTTGCTTCTGCCAAGTTATCTTTTCCCTTGTGAGGGCCGCCTCTTTTCAATGATCTCACATTTGCTCCAAGGCCTCCACCCGAGCCAAGGCTACATTCAAGTGGATGTGGAGGCTAAGGATCCTTTTTCTGTCAGCGGCTGAGGGATCATGGTCGTCACATGGCCTATTGTCGATCTCATGCGCTCCCGCGAATCCCTGCATAAAGCAAGATAGTAGATACATGTGGATTGATCAAAATATATAATAAAGTCTTACAGTAGAATTTCATGGCTAACTTGGGTAAACCTTGCATGGTGTGTCGCAAGGAGTGCCCAGTCCAATCCCTAAACATCTCGGGATTCTGAGGTATCGAGAGCCCACTGTCGTAACATAGGAGGGGGGAAATGGATTCCATGACATTGGGGAGTGCATCATCACCCGGGTGACGACCCTTGGATGGCCCCATCGAAACTTCAGGAGCATAAGGTGGAATTGAGCCTTCCATAGATCCCTCAGAGGAGACAAATGTTGAATCTTTCGATAAAAATATTGGTGAGGAAGGTGTAGCGGAAGTTATTCGGCTCATGCATGATATGAGATGAGACGAATGTCGGAAGGGTCTTGTTGTCGGCCTCTTGACACTCTTCTTAGGGTCGGATAGAAAATTTTGCCAAGGGTTGATCTACCTCAGGGGTCATAAGCGGCTCAGAAGGGGGTAGGGACAAATGTTGTGGGGAGCGGGCCGACAGGGCCAAAATGATGGTAGGGAATTGGGATGAGGATCCTACCGCTGCTGAAGAAATTGGTATTATCCCTCTCATCATACCTCCGGGCAAAGTTTTGAAAGATGCAGGCATGTTTGGGAACTTGCTGTCATTGGGAGGCTAACTTATGCATCGCGGTCGGCATGATCTAGAATCAACAGAAAGGAAAGGATGGAAATAGAAGGTTTATGTAAGAAAATAGATGAAAACAATCTTGACGAATATGGTAGATTATTGAGATGGAATAATTGAGAGAGTGGAAAAATCTGAATTTTGAAATTCATATCAAGCGCTCCACCTTTAGATAACGATGTCATTAATGTTAGTAGTCACTGTTACATCACATGGAGGAAGAGAGACAGATGCATGATTGCTTGCATGTGGAAGCAGCGCAGGCAGACAATGATATCGCTAGTGCAAGCAGTCATGGTAAAATTGCACAACTACCAAAGGGGACAGACGCATGATTGATTGCAACGCCACTCAATAAATGTTGTCATTAATGCAAGAAGTCATGGTCACCTTGCATGGCTTAAAAGGGACGGACACACAATTGGTTGCACATGGAGGTAGCATCGGCAACAAGTCGAAAGCGGAAAGTACCGAAGTAACCTCAACATTCCGCTGGGACTACATAATCTAATCGTCCAAGTACTTGGTCAGCTTCATCCATACAACTTTCAGGCTATATTATATTATAATAGCATTTCAAACTATATTATCTTATAACAGACTCCATGCCATATTATCCTATAACAGTCCATCGAGCTACACTATGTTATAACAGCCTTCGAGTCATATCATCCTATAACAACCCTTCGGGCTATACTATGTTATAACCGGCTTCAGGATATAGCATCTTATAATGACCACTGGGGTTATATTATGCTATAACAACCTCCAGGTTATACTATCCTATAAATTCCCCTGGGATATACTATGATATTACAAATCTCAGCCTCCAGGTCTACAGGTTCGAGCTTCCCTCCCCAGCCTTGCTTGGATCGGTGTGCATTATAGTGAGACATGGAATTGGTTCTCGACATCCTTATTAATATCTACCAGCGGGACTGGTTGTCTGATATTATTGGTATTTTTATTTATTATCCCCCAATGGGACTTGTTGTCTGATCTTATTGGTATTCCCATTTACTATTTCCCAACAAGATTGGTTTTTTTCATCTTACTTGAATTCCCATTTAGTATTCCCTAGATGGATTATTTTTCTGATCTTATTGGTATTTTCATTTACTATTTCCCAGTGGATTAGTTTTCTTATCTTATTGGTATTCCCATTTATTATACCCTAGCGGGATTGATTTTCTATTCTTATTGTTATTCCAACTTACTATCCCCGGGTGAGATTAGTTTTCTGATCTTATAATATCCTCGGTGATATCCCCCAACGGGATTAGTCCTCTGATCTTATTGGCAATTTTCTTAATCCCTTGTCTTATCAATTTCTCTAATAGGACTTCATTCAACTTTGCTCTTCAGTCTGACTTGAAAGGGTCACATGTGATGTAACCCAAGCTCATTCGAGGGTTGTTGTTCTCATTATGTGAGTCAACACCTGATGACCTTCAACAACACCTGATGGCGATAGTCGTCCCATACTTAATTTGACTTTGCTCTTTAGTCTAACTTGAATGGGGGACATGTGATGGTATCCAAGGTTTTCTCGAGCAGCTGGTCTTATTGCCTAACTAGCTCGTCTCATTTTTCCCTAAGCACTTAACATTCATCCCACAATGTCCCATTTGGACTCGAGAAAGTCGCTCAGGATCTATGCGAGCCAAGCACTCAGCATCTCTTGAGGACTCAACGTTCGACAACCCATTAGGACTTAGGATTTGTGCTCCCGAGCACTTGGCCTCTCTCGAACATTCGGCGATCGACATCTCACTTGGAATCCCCTAAACACTTGGCTTCTCCCAAGGACTTAGCGTATTCAGACTTAGGAAATTTATCCGGAATCAACCCTCAGCGAACAGTTGTTAGACACGTGTCATCATATATAGAGAATCTCACAACGATTGTCGCCCTTTAGTGCCCTAACCTCTCCTCAATCCAATAGTTGGTTGACACATGTCATCCTACATGGAGAATCTCTCAATGGTTGTCACCCCTTGGTGTCCTAATCGCCCCTCAAGCAAAAGTTGTTGGACACGTGCCATCCTACGGGGACAATCTCTCAATGATTGTCACCCCTTTGTGCCCTAACTATTGGGGTGTTTTCGAAAAATAAACAGCGGAAGTAGAATAATTTCCTAAATTATTACAACATACTTCACACACAACCACAGGAACATACATGCACAAGACATAATTGTAGGACAAAATTTGTTAGGAGATATACCTACGAGTTTGTAATCGAACTTTATAGAGAGCGTTTAGCTAGCCTCACAAGACTACCTTCTATCAGTATCCACGTCGAGATACCTTCAAGACTACTTCACAAAGCCACAAGCTTCATCTTCGATTTAGTACTATCCAAAGGGAGGAGATGACGCGATCCGAGAGAGGACCCACGACTCAATTTATGCCAGGCGACACAAATCAAGAGGGGGGCAACAACCCTTTTTCGGCGGTGGAGTTGTTGTTCCGCTGCTTGAGGGCCGATGACAGTGAGCTGGCCTATGGTTGGGGAGGTCAACGACAACTATGGTTGGCTGTCGACTTGGGCTGCGGCAGCACCAAAAGTGGGAGAGCCCTCTTGTGGTGGTAGGTGGCGGCAAGAGAGGGGGAGGGAGGAGAGAAAAGGGTTTTCCAAAAACCCTTGGAAGAATAATTCTTGTATTGTATTTCTCTCCTATGGAGGGTATTTATATATCCATTCGGGTTTGATAATCAAGTTCAAACCCATACCCATTAAACCCACAACCCAATCCATTAGTTATTAATTTGGTTCAAAACAAAACCAAAACCAAACCAACTTATTTTAAACCAAACCAATTTAGTCCATGACTAAACCAAAGAAGGTCTAACTCATCTACAAGAGACATACCCCACCATCACTTCCAGCCCAACAAATATTTTCATATTTACCCTTCGTTTGGTCCTACCAAACTTAATCTCTCTCGATCTGAAAATCTAATTCTCAAACTTATTTTTTGTCTTTCAGATATACTTGTAGTGTCTGTGACCCAATAGGCTCCTAGTTATGTTGGTCGTTCATAATTAACCATTAATTATAAATCGATCATGAGCAACACCTAGTAGTATATCATTACTTCCAATTGATCAAAAAATCATAATTAATCCCAAAATAATTCTAAACCCTTCAATAGCTATAGTTATTCATGAGTCTGTTCCTTTCACTCATCTTATACCCACTTGGTTCAGGACATGGTCTATGTGTCAATCCCCACTAGGATGACTATGTCACACTTAGCCCAAGTAGTAGTTCCTTGTCCCATAGATTTAAATTACTCAAACACATATCCAAGAAGATCATCCTCTTGACATGTTTTATTTTGGCTAAAGACATATGAGTAATAATCCTAACAAGAGAACATAGGGTATACGTCTCCTTATAGAAGGAGTTGTAAATCCCTTGTGGGTTATTCAAACACTTTCGAATATCTTGACTTATACTCAATCATCCCAGATCCACACCTTTGAGGAGATGCTCGCTTAAGATGTCAAAGCATAAGTTTTCATGACCAAGATGACTTGTGATGTGTGTAGATTATGCATATTTTTAAGCATTATTTAGCATATATCTTGTTGCATTCCATGAGCATGATTTGCATTCACACACCCTCTTTCTATGTGATTTCATTACTTTTACGCTTTTATTTCGGAGAACTGCTCTTTTCTTGTTTTCATTTATTGGACTTATTTTCGAAGCAAAAATGGAGCATAAATCCCTTAGAATGTGAAGTTGGATCAAGGAGCATGCTCTGGTCGTGTCCCATGACACGGGCGTGCTACTACGACCAAGAAAGATTAAGAATGGAATGGAAAAAGGCTCAACACAGGCTAGTCATACCTCATCATCGAGCCTCATCATCGTGTCGAACACACAAAGCATACATATTGCTTTCAAAAGACTTTTGAAAGGGAGTTTTTAATCAAGGAACACTCTCTGGTCGTGTCCCTTTGAAATGGTTGTGTTCCTTTGACGAAATAGGGGCCAAAATGATGCTAAAATGGAGCTGGAAGTCTCCCACATGGCTAGGCCATGCTAAAAAGCATGGTCAGGCCGTGCAAAAAATCATGTCCATGTCAAATTAACAGCTTTCCCATAACTGAACACAGCATGGCCATACCTTTTAGGCACGGCCGTGTTGAATCCTGGACTACACTGCGGACAAATTTTAAAATAGTGATAAATTTCATCTCGGTTGGAGTTATGGATCATGTGACCTATCAAAAGTTAGATAATTTCAAGATATACAACTTTTATTTAGGGTCCAACACGAGAAAACTTGGTCTAAGGTGTGAAAAACCAGTTTTGGCAGAGCCCAACAAATAGGGCATATCTAGAAAGTTTAGGGGAGGTATAAAAGGGTCAAGCAAACTCTTTCTTGACTCATCTTGGACTAGGGTGTTGGTGCAGGGAGCACCATAATCAAACTTATATTATGATGTTGACAAAGGTTCAAAGTTAAGTCTTATTATTATCTGATGAACTGATCTAGTATGTAGGATCTCAACTCTGATAGCCCTAGTAGGTCTGGAGGACCCGATACTAGGCAAGGGAAGTCTCGGCAGATCGTGGAACTAGGGAGGAA
>JBBUKS010000095.1:2848457-2860572 GCA_038050645.1 Hedychium gardnerianum | reverse complement strand
ACAGAAGAATTAAAAAAAATTTGATTTTTGCCACGTCAGGTGTCCACGTTGACTGTCGCCCACGATCGCTCACTTAGAGGTGTGCAGGATATCAAATCTGTGTATATATATATATAGAAAGAGAGAGAGTTCTGTTAGCCTGTACACCTTATCCTGTACAACCATGGACACCTGCTGAGATGACAATCTGTACATCATTGATCAAAATATGTATGATATGATTAGTGATCAGGATTATGTCACCTCAACATGTGTACATGATTGTACAGGATAAAATATGTAGGCTATCAAAATCATATATATATATATATATATATATATATTATTTAAAAAAAAGTCAAAACAACCCTCCACTTTTTTTTGATATCTAAAATACCCCTTCTATAACTGACCAATCCAACTCCAGGAGTCTAAATTTATCATCGGTTTGATGGGGTTTAAGGTAAATCGATCAGATGTTGAAACCAAACTAGTCACTTAACCCACAGAAGGGGCCTTTTGCCGTTTAGGTCATTGCTATCATGCTATTTCAAATTCCCTCTAGTTCAGCTCGTTTTGTATTGTAGATCTGTCGAGAAAGGAAGATGTTGAAGTTTGTATTTAACGTAATTTTTTTAAAATAGATTTGTTTTCTCTGACAGTGTTAGGAGGTTACGACGAACGTCTATTTCTCATGATATAATAAAAAAATCTTGATCACAATCTAACACAAATTGTTCGTCGTAAACTGAGAAAAACTTGATTGCTATCACGAAATACTATCAATCGAAATGAATCGGTAAAGAAGAAAGACGAAAAATGAAGATGGAGGAGTCTCTTTTTACTATTGCATCTATTTATTCTTAAGGTCATGACCTTCTCTTATAAAAGCTTCATGCCTCCGTTGTATTGAATGATTGAGTAATGACCATTCATTGTCTTCAACCATCAACGGTCCTTTGATTCAATGCAATCCGAGCCTTTGATTCAATGCAATCCGGGCATTTGATTTGCATCCCCTGTGGGCCTACGTGTGAGGAAGAGTCTCTCCTTATATATTTGTTCACAATATCAATATTTATGAATTAATATAAATCAACTAACATGCTTTGAAACTCTCAATATGAGACTAAAATCTCATTCATAACAGTCTTTTTTTTTCCATCACATCTTTTTCATTCACATATATCCAACAAAATCATCTCCATAAGTCGAGATGTCTCTTCATCTTCCTGCTTCATCTTCATTGGTTTCTAGTGAAAAATTTCTTCAAAAGCATGCTTTAGGGTTTAAGGTTTTATCTCGAAGGGTAGGTGGATTAAATGTAACAATTTAAGGATGTGTCGACTCCAAAACTTGTACATTGGCAACCAAAACTCTCATTTAGTTCTTTAGGTGGCAGCCAGGATTTAGTTGTTACATCCCAAATATTGGTCAGAACTTGTTCAAATCACATGGTTATGTTTTATAGTATTATAACAATGTCTGAACTCCAACATTATAAATAACAAATCCATATTTATTTTGCAATTTCAAATGGCTTCAAATGATTTAGACTCATTCAACAGTGCAAGTGTTGATTACATAAGCATTGTCTCATAGGCTTATAGAAAGAAAATGCAATGAAAAAATAACATTTTCCAATTTAAGTCCTTTATAGCCTTTGTAGAACCAAGTGAGCAGTAGATACAACTAATAAATAGAATCCGCACATAAGAGAGGATTTGTCTAAAACATGTTTGACAAATGAGAATATAAAACTAGATGTTTCATCTTTCAAAATGATAGACTAAGCTTCACAAGGAAAGATGTTACTCTCATACTTGGACTATCTGGCTAAAGAAATGTAATTCTATGCATGTAGATGTTGCTTCTAACCTATTGGTGCAAGTAGCATTAGCTAATTGAATTAATATTTTGATGTATGATAAATGATTTAAAGTTAGACGCTAGATTCTAATATGTGTGTCAAGTACGCAAGTGAAGAATACTTGACAAGAAAAGTCTTAGTAAGTCATTAGTTGGTCAAGGAGACTAAACACTAAGCAAGGGAAGTCCAAATGAGTTAACAAACTAGATATCTAGCAAAGGAAGTGCAGATGGGTCGACGGACCATACATTTCGATGGGTCAACAGGGCTAGACTCTACTCAAGGTAAGAAGTCCTAGGTAATTAGACAAGATAAGTCTAGGAAAGGACTTTTTGGTAAAGAAGGCTATGAGGGAGAGTCTCTATGTTTGGGACAATAATAGCCTTGTTTAGCTAGGCGCTAACCTAATCTAGAAACTAATAGGAGTTTCAAAATCAGGGTCAATAGATAGTTAACTAAAGTTCTCCTTTGGTTAACTAGTCTATAAGTGAGGCTATTAATCAAACTTGTCTTGCGGGACAAGTGTTGGTTACTCACTTATACTTGTATATGTATATTGTTTGAACTAACTTTGTGGTGCAGGAAGAAGTTAGCTTTCGATAAATCAGATAGGATTTTTGGTCAATCGCAAGTTGGATGTAAGTGACTTGATATGTGGATGAGCTCAGAACTCAATCAGATGATGATGTAGCAGCTAACATGATAGAAGATAGAGTCGAACTAGTTGACATGACTATGTTTAGGCAACTGATAGCTGACTGGGTGGCTAGAGAAACCGAGTCAATAGAGTGAATCTAGACGAGAAAGTTGTGTGGAAAGCATTCAGTCGATCAAAATTGTAGGTTTGAGTGACCAAAAATTGGATAATCAACTAGGAATGAGCACCAGATAAAGTGCGGATCAGTCAATCGTAATTTGTAAAGATAGTTTGATCGATCAAAAAATAGTATAGAAACCCCTTGGATGTGGCCTTCAAAAATAATTTCATTAACTGAAATCAAATACACAAGTGCTTGATACACTTAGAAAGCTCTCGTTAGCGTAGAAGGCAATTTTTAGGCACTGCAACTATAATTTGGTAACATGGTTCATTTATTTAATTGTCCAAATAGTCTACTTTATATTATTTATGTTTGGTTACTGTACCTTACTTATTATTCATAATTCTACCAGATTTATAATTGTACAAAGGTTTGTTCATCTCTAAATTAAAAAGTACTTTAGAAAGAAGATCACTACAAAAATATAATTATTTAGATATGAATTTTTGTGACGAAATGTTATCGTCGCAAATTTGCGACACAATTTGTGATGAAAATATGAATCGTAGCAAAATAGTAACGAAATTGACAACGAAATAATTTCGTCTCAAATTAGCAACCAAATATTTTTCGTCGTCAAATTCGTTTCAATTTTGCGATGAAATTAAATATTCATCCCAATTCTACGACGAATAATTAATTCGTCACAAAATTTGTGAAGAATTTTTAAATTCATTGCAGATTTGACCTATTTTTAAATAGCCAAATATATATATTTTTAGAAATTATTAATAGACCTAGAGAGCTCAGAATGAAACGAAATCAGTTTCTATTTGTTCGTATAATTCTTTTAATCATATTCATGCCCTCAAACATAATTTTGAAAAAAGTGGTAATTTGTTGAACTTGTATTTTTTACCTCATTGATTTTGTTGAGTGAATTTTTTAAAATAAATGTGTTTGAAAAATTAAATCACGTTAAAAAAAATCATCAATTAGGTAAAAATTATATTTGAGGGCATGGTTGTGATCAGGAGAACTAAAGGAACACATAGAAACTAATTTCGTGTCATTCTGAGGTATCTAGGTCCATCAATAATTTTTTGAAAATTTTCAATTTAAAAAAAAAATGGGACGAATTCCTCGGATTCATCGCCCATCTGTGACGAATCCGAGGAATTCGTCGCAGAATCAATTTTTTTTTAAAAAAATATTTTTTTTTTTCAAAAATTCGTTATTGGAGCTATAGACCTCGGAATAACACGAAACTAATTCCTATGTGTTCGTTTTCTTCTCCTGATCACAACATGCCCTCAAATATATTTTTTACCTCATTGATTTTGTTGAATGCTTTTTTTTAAATAAATGTATTTGAAAAAATTAAATCGCGTTGAAAAAATCACCAATTAGGTAAAATTTATATTTGAGGGCATAGTTGTGATCAGGAGAACTAAAGGAACACATAGGAACTAGTTTTGTATCATTTCGAGGTCTCTAGGTCCATCAACATTTTTTTGAAATTTTAAATTAAAAAAAAAATTGGGACGAATTCCTCGGATTGAGCTACAGTGTAAGCAGAGACATCAAGACGAAATGTACTAACATGCCCTTAGACATATCAAGTTTTAGTGCTTTCAAACTTGTCGCTATATTAGACATCTCCATAATATACTCTCTTATATTTTCTTTACCAATATACCACATGGTTACCAACTTCGTAAGAAATGTGGTAGTCTCGACCTTTTCATTTGAGGTGAATCAATCTGCCAATTGGTTCAAGAAACTCCTAGCATCCACTCCCTCAGTTATTGTGTCATTTATTGATGCCAGTATGAAAAACTTTATGATACTTAGACTCATGCGATTTGATCACTCCCACTACTGAAATTCAGCTCTCTGCTCTACAGTGCTAACACTGGTCAGAGGTGCGGGATGATCATTCCTTAATGCATAGTCTAAGTCCATACAACATAAGACTACGATCACATATTCTTTCCATTCAGCAAAATTCAAACCAGTTAGTGTGGGAATATTATTTATACTGGCAGTAACAAATTGCATTGAAATTAAAAGAGTATAAATAATGTAAACTCACGATTTAATTAAAGTCAAAAACATGTATAAGTAAAATATAAGATTATGCAAATAAAATAAAATTTTAAATGTATATAAATGGGCTCTTTATGAGATACCAAGTATAACATAATGTGTTTTCCTTTGGGCCGACACATTATTTGTCAGTGGTACTCTCTGATATAACTCAAACTTTAATTGGTTACACAATGTGTCTTCCTTTGGGTCAACCCATTATGCGCATAATATGACACTTTATATGAGTTATAAATTGGTCCATAGCTTACAACAACTTTAATCTACCACGCAATATGTCTTTCTTTGGGCCGACATATTTTGTGCACGATTTCAACAAAATAAATTTTGTTCTATAGTTGTAAGCTATCTTCAGCATATATCTGACATAAAAATAACCTTCCTTTGGGTCGATTATTTTTAGCATAGATATACGTCTACCAACACAAAATACACTAAATCTACCTAAAGTGTCTTCCTTTGGGCCGACATAATAGTTCAACTTAGTAGCATGTTATATAGATAAACACAATTTTTTTTTAAAAATTTTAACCGAACAGAAAAGCACTTGATAGCCTTAAAACTTTAAAATTGGGTTTATTAATCGATTGATACCATATAATAATCAATTTGTTTTACCCAATCGATTTGAAAATTTACTGTATGTGATTATATGATCGTATATAAAACTTATCTTTAAGAAGTTGAAACTTTCTTAAAATTTTATAATTAAATTATTATTTAATATCAATTAATTAGTTTTTCACATTAATTAATCAATTAAATAAAATAATATTTAATCATTTTTTCTTGCATCAACAGTATGTATATTGTTTAAAAAAAAAATCTTCACGAAGAAACAGTATATGTTGTTTCACAGTTTTTTTTTAAAAAAATCCTGTAAATGAAATGAAGAAACAACATACTACTGTGTTCCCGAGAAAAAAAAAACATAATTAATTAAAAAATAATTCTAATCGATTGAAAATAATTCGCAACTTTAGGATTATTAATTGATTAGATCGGATTTCTGATCAATTAAAAATTAATCTCATATTTGATTTAGTTGCACTAATTAATTGATAAAATTCATCAATCGATTAATGTCAATTGAATCGATTGGGTAATCGATTTCACTCGATTTTGTTCGTAATTTTAGACTTGGTAATCGATTGACTGACCAAGCCAATCGATTAAACAATCACGATTCGACCTAAAATTAGGTTAAATAGTGGCGGTTTCCACCGTTCTTCGTATTCTTTACAGAAATACAAAAAACAAAAAAAATCTAAGCTGATCCTAAATTTTCTCATATGATTTTCGACGATAAAAAATTGTGTTATACTAGAAAAACTTGATCTAGCATACAAATAATAAATCGACGAAAAATTTAACCTAATAGTCATGAAAACGATGAAGAAACAGAGCCTTGACTCTGATTCCAATTGTTAGTTCTTGCAAAATCCTGAGTCGCATGAATTCTAAATAACCGAAATAAGAATTCGATTAGGAAAAATAAGAACTTGAGTATAGATCTAGTTTCATCAATTAAACATGGCATAATAACATAAAAAATACATAAACTAAAAGCGACAAGGAACGTGATTGTAGAGTCATAATTCTTGTCTTTAGCGTTGTCCAAATAGATCCCCTGAGGAAGAAGAAAAAACGGAAGCAAATAGGAGAGGTCTTCTAAGGGGCTTACGATTGACGATGCCGAATTCTCTTGATCTAATGGAGAACCAAGAGATGTCTCAAGAAAAAAATGCCTTAAACTCTTGGGGACCTCCCCTTATATAGACAATCAATCTGTTATCAGCTCATAGATGATAACGGATTGAACTAAAGGATTCTATACATATGGGGTCCACATCCAATGACCCGAAACCCAATAACTTAAGTTAGATCACTTAACAGGTTTCGGTATCACAAGTTTTAAATCACATGTAAGCTCACCTTAAGAGATAATTAAATCCAACATTTGTATTTTAGTAAATATCTTCTAACAAGTAGGATAGGAGGTCCTTATAGTTCTTCTTCTTGAATATAAAAAATGTAATTAATTCATAATTAAAAAAATATAACTTTATTAATTTTAAATTCATCAAGTCTATAGCATGCTCTACTATCGATCGGGATTCAGTTGTATGTTTTGTGGATCCGATGCCAAGGCCAGCCAACTCAGTGTTTCTGTTGTCTAAGCTGTAGCTGAATTTGACTGTCATTTTTCTGTAGCCCAGATGACTTGTCATATATCCCAAATATCCTCTGGTATATATAATGACCTTGTTCTCTTTCTTCTACATTTGTATAACATATTTTTTGTAAAATTTGGTACAATCATTGTTATAAGTTTTGAAAAAAATAGCCTCGTCCCTTGGCTCTTAAGTATATTTTTTCTGCAACAATAAATTTATAAATTAGTATAAAAAAGAATATTCAAATTACTTACGAATCATATTCAAATTACTTATCAAAAATTCATCATAATAATTTTTTTGCATATCCTGGTTTACTTGCCCTAATATAGTACCAAAAGCGCGCACTCGTTCTTTAAATTTTCTCGATATGTACGTCTCACCTGATAACCATCTAGAGTAAAACTGCATAAAAAATGAATGTATGAGAAACATGTTGCAGATAAAAAAAATAGATGAATTAGAAATTACTAATAACATCAATACTTACTAACCCCCAACAATCTGCAAAATTGTTTGGCCACCGAGTGCTGCTGCATGGTCTGACATATCTATATCTACATAATAATATTATAACACATATACATTCGAAATAAAAATCAAATTAGAATAATTAATAATGCATAATATGGTATAACTAATGAAATCTACATGTAAAACATAAATAATTATAAATACTAAAATGATGAATATTAATGCTAATATTTAATCATCATTACAATCTAAATCATTAATATTAATATTTTATAGGTCTTCCTCGCTAGACTCTATTAGTTTAACAAATTCCTCACTATTGAAATTTTTTCCATTATCTATCTCTTAGTTTAACAAATTCCTCACTATTGAAATTTTTTCCATTATCTATCTCTTCGTAAGTTACATTAATATTTACAAATAACCAAGATGTATATTGAATCTCGAAATCTAAGCCAATAGTAAAACTAAGCAACTAAACACATATAGTTTAAACTTAAGCTTAATTAAATCATGCAAATAGTAAAACTAAGCAACTAAGCCTGCATAGTTCAAACTAAAGCTTAATTAAATCATGCAAATAGTAAAACTAAGCTTAACTTGTTGGTGCCCCACGTAGAGTAAGCCACAATTTTGATATGAATGACAATTAAGTTAAGTTAGGCCTTGCGGATTTGATCTTTTATGTTTAAGTATGCAGGGACTTAGGAAAACACAAGGAATCGAGTTGAAGACGTAGTGAGTGAGAAGGATTACACGGAAAGCGAGTCGACAGGCTCGGTACATCCGAGGGACGAGGAACTACGGAAGTGTATTCCGGTGGAGTGAGAAAGATGTGCGAGGCACATTCGAGGGACGAGAAGTCAGGAGGAAGCTTGCTCGAGGAGAAGGTCGAAATTAAATTCGGGTGAACTTAACTTCAGACGATCGGAACATCACCCAAACGAGCGAAATAAAGAATGGTCAACACCTGAGATTGACCATTCCAAGAGCTTGGAGTGTTTCCAGGCGCCCTGAGTTTAGGTGTCCTGAATGACTCAAGGCCCCCTGAAGACTTGAGGCGCCTCAGTTGACTTGAGGTGTCTCGGATGTCCAAAAGGAGCCGTTGCGAAGTGGATAAGCAGTGAAGTCTAAGTCAACCGACCCGAGGCACCTACAATCCTCCAGATCAACCAGAGCACCGTTGCTACAAGGAATTGTCTTGTTGGAGGTGCCCCCAGTCAATCGAGGCACCACAGATGGTTCATGTCAACAAAATGATCACTTCGATCAGAAGCTATAAAAAGAGGCTTTAAGCTCGAAGAAAGAATTTCAGAATTTTTTGATGGTTAAATATTTTTTAATAAATTTTTTAACAAAAATTAACTTTATTAATTAGAAATTTCTCAAAGATAAATTTTCAAAAGAAAAATATTTTTTTGGCAAATAATCG
Organism: Hedychium gardnerianum; assembly: GCA_038050645.1. Lineage (NCBI taxonomy): Eukaryota > Viridiplantae > Streptophyta > Magnoliopsida > Zingiberales > Zingiberaceae > Hedychium > Hedychium gardnerianum. Next base: position 2,851,770 of record JBBUKS010000095.1, on the reverse strand, counting down.
TTACATTTGACATGTTCAGAAAAATTAGCAAAATATTTTTTGAGAAATTTCTAAAAAAATAATTTTTTTGGCAAATAATCGTTACATTTGACATGTTCAGAAAAATTAGCAAAAAATTTTTGACATCAAAACTTAATCTAAATATTTTTTCAAAGAAAATAATTGTTTCGATAAAGAAAATTATTTTGTACTATGAAGAAAATAGTTTTCTGATACTTTTCTATGATAAAATTAAATATTCCTCACCTTATCAAAAAATTTCAGGATTTTTAGAAAATTAGAAATAATTTTAAAATTTTATTTTCGAAAACGGATGCATAAAATCTAGAAATTTTTTTTAAGGGATTATTCCGTGGAAATTTTCTACAAAAATTATGCGATATCTTAATTTCATAGAAATTTATTCAATTTTTTTTTTCCTAATAGTTACCTATTTTTCTCCTATTTCTTTAAAATCTCATACTTTTGATATGATCAAAGGAGAGAAGAACATGAGTTAAGTTTAAGGAGAGATTAAAAAACCTCCTTTTTGCTTACTAATTTATTGCAAAATTTAATGCTTAGTATAAAATCTGTTTTACTAAGATTTTAAATTAAAATATTTTAGACCCTAACTTAACTTAGGTTGATTCACATTAAAAAAGAGAAGATTGTTTGTGCCTCATGTGGAGTAAGCCACGATTTTGATGTGAAAGACAACTAGATTAAATTAGGCCTTGTAAATTTGATTTCTTATGTTTAAGTGTGAAGGGACTTAGGAAAATACAAGAAGTCGAGCGAAAGACGTAGCGAACGAGAAAGATTGCACGGGAAGCGAGTCGACGAGCTCGGTGCATCCGAGGGACGATAAACTATGGAAGAGTACTCCGGTGGAGCGAGAATGACATGTGAGGTGAATTCGAGCGATGAGAAACCAGGAGGAAGCCTACTAGAGGAGAAAGTCAGAGTTTGGTTTGGGTGAGCTCAACTCCGGAAGATCGAAGCATCACCCAAGCGAGCGAAATAAAGAATGATCAACTTCTAAGGTTAATCATTCCAGGCACTTGGAGTGTCATGAAGACTCGAGGTGCCTCAATTGACTCGAGGCACCCTGCAGGCACTTGGAGTGTCATGAAGACTCGAGGTGCCTCAATTGACTCGAGGCACCCTGGATGTCCAGAAGGAGCTGTTACGAAAAGGATAAGTAGCGGAGTCCACATCAGCCAACCCAAGACGCCTCAGATGAACTGGTGCGATTCTAATCCTTTAGATCAGCCAGAGCACTATTGTGACGAGGATAAGAATCACCTTATTGGAGGTGCCCCAGTCAACCGAGGCGACTCAGATGGTCCATATCAGCAAAACAATCACTTCGACTAGTGGCTATAAAAAGAGGTTTTGAGCTCGAAGAAAGACATAACACACTTGCTTTTATTGTTTTCATTTCATATTCTTGTTGTACGATCAACTACTGTAAGAGGCTACTCCGTCTCTGATGTTCGCTCAAAGAAGGAGTATTTTTAGTGAAGCTATATCATTGTCTTGGATTAGCAACTATCCAGTTACAAACCAAGTAAAATCCCTTCCTCTCTTCTTTATATTATTTTATTCTAATTAATTAGTATGTGTCCTTGCTAAGTAAATTAGCAAAAAAAATTAATTTTCTTTGTAGATCGCTATTCACCCCCTTTAATTGTTTTACCTGATCTAACATAACTAAGCCTGCAGGGGGGGCGTGAGCAACATGGGTGCGGTCAGCCAAGCTCATTGCAAAGGGGCCACGGGCTTGGTTGCAGCCAAGGTTGAGGCCGCGAGTGCGCACCCGACAGTTCGGCCAGCCCATGCACGCCCAGGGTAGGCCCGGCCAAGCCATGAGGCCGTCGCGAAGACTGGCCAGCGTCGTAGGCCGCCGCCAAGTAGCGACCAATGTCGTCAGCGACCTTGCTGCGAAGCTGTAAGCTCACGGCTGTTGGACCAAAAGAATTCACATATTTTCACAATGGTATGATATTGTCAACTTCATGCCTAAACTCTCATGAATTTATTTTTGAACTCTTCCCAAAAGACATCATACCAATAGAGATATTTTTCAGCTTTTTAAACTCATGATTTTTTTTCATGTATTTCCAATATAAGACTTTGATTGTATTACCAACAATCCTCTCCTCTCCTCAAACAAAGGACCACTATTACTCTCATGGTTTGGGTCTCTCCTCAAGTATCTTGTCACTCTTGACCTGCTCCGGGATTCTCCGCAAGCATTGAGTCGCTCTTGACATGCTTCGGGCTTTCCTTCAAGAATCCGGTCACTCTTGACTTATTTCAGGCCTCCCCTTAGGTACCGGTCACTCTTGACTTGCTCCAGACCTTTCTATAAGCATTCTATCACTCTTGACCTGCTCTGGGCCTCCCCTCAACTTTGTTCAAGGCCACCTCACATGGTATCTATTCTAGATCATGATTTTGATATCACTTGTTGGACTAAAAGAATTTACATATCTCTACAATGGTATAATATTCTTCACTTTGGGCCTAAACCCTTATGGATTTATTTTTGGGCTTTATCCAAAATGTCTCATACCAATGGAGATATCTTTCATCTTTTTAAATTCATAATCTCTTCTATGTATTTTCAATATGAGACTTTGATTGTATTCCTAACAACTGCCACAAGCTTGGCCGATCGGCGAAGGCCGCACCCGCGAGCTCCCGGTCGGCCGTGAAAGCGAGAGGAGAGGGGAAGGTGAGATGAGCATACTAAGATCGAAGAGGAGAGGACGCCGGAGATCAGAGAGGAGACGTTGCAGATCGGAGACGCTGGAGAATGGAGACGCCGGAGATTGGAGGAAATTACGAGCTCATTGGAATTTTCGAACGCGGAATCAACCCTAATTTTGATCCCCAAAATAGTGATAGAATTACTTTTTTGTCACTAATTAGCAATGAAATGTAACTTTTCGTTGCCAAAATATCAATGAAAAATTAATTCCATCGCTAATTTAGCGACGAAATTATCTTCCGTCTCTATTATGTCGCTATCGGGCAACAAAAATTTTAATTTCGTCCCCATATGAACGACGGAATTTTATTTTCGTTGCTAATACAGTGATGAAATTTAGATTTCGTTAATATCCGTCCCTAATTAACGATGAAATTTAGATTTCATCGCTATATTATCGACAAATATTAAAGTCTATCGCTAATTTCATCACTAAAATAGGTAATTTTTTTTTATAGTGCATTGACCCTTTTTTTTAAATTTGCAAGTTTTACTGCATCTCAAACCTCAAAATGAGTTTTTTCCCCCACACTTTACACTTAATTCCAAATGAGA